>JANHFM010007712.1:32558-48214 GCA_032468115.1 Grayia smithii | reverse complement strand
GTAAATTCTTAATCCCATCATCTGGACCTGAAGGTGTTTTGTTTGTGAATAGGCTGGCCTGGATTTCTTAATGGGCATGAAATATCCATCTCTAAAGACTCCAAGCTTCTGCTGGGGTTGCTTCCTGCTTTCATTAAGACTTTTCTCCATTTCTCCTTTGGGGAAATATACATTTCTGCCTCTTTTAAAATTCTCCAAAATATTTCATTCTTCTGGGGGGGGGGAGGTGTTTCCCGCAGTCTGAAAGCAGCAACATTATTTTCTAGATTAGGCAGAGGCCTAAAAATATAGGGATTTTATTCAGTAATGTTATCATGTCATTATATTTTGCTACTATACTATATGTATATAATTGCCATGAAATTTCAGTAAAACGTCTGCAACATACATTATAAATATTACACATACAAATTAGTATGGATTGTATAATTAAAATTCATAGAATCAACATGTTAGACGATGTAATATATTTTTGTATGAACTGCTAGCTAGATCAATCCTAATCTCAAGCAATTTCAGTTAAAAATAAGACACAAGTGAGAAAAACTCTGTTTAGGAATCTTAATACTCATTGAGAAAATATATCTACATCATTGAGAATATATAACTACATAAACCTCTAGTCTGATAAAAGGAGTAATCCCTGTCTGAAAAATGCATATATAAATATGCACAAGTTTGAGAGCTATAAAATAATTATACTATCCAAGAGAAGAGTTAGTAATCTATGTCTTTCAACTACAATTCTCAGCACCCTTCACCATAGTCCATACTGATAGCAACTGCTGATAATTCTAATTCACTAGAATCTGATAAACCAGCTTTTTTTGATGATATTTCATTCTTGTAAACAAATTTCAAAATAATTTTAGCCATCAATTAGAGAGTGATGTTTTTTGAAAGAGGAATTGCTTTCTGAATATTCATTTATGAATGTAGAGGAATTTCAATCCATTTATTATTGACTTTGGCCAGCAAACGAATTAGAGGACTCAAAATACCTGAGAGAGGAAGAAGTATAGGTTTTGTTCTTCCAATTGTATTTATGTCTGAGATTTTGGAAGAAATGACAAGCCACTCTCTGGATTCTGGAGTGAAATATATTACTCTGAGCCTCCAAGTTGTGCCAAGCTGCTGTATGAAGTAATGAAAAATAGTTTTAAAAATATTTACAGCTAGAAATGGTTGAAGAATTTATCATTATCTAATTATCTGTGAGAAATACACATGCACACAATATTTCTGTGTTCTATTTTTATTTATATAGATATCTACAGACCCCTCACATCCTAGGCAAAGATATTGCTTCCCTCACAATACTGCTATAGGACATCACATGCCAAAACAACTAGATACAGAGAGCTTTTTCCCTAATGCTATCAGTCCCCTGAACACCTAATTCTTCTAGTGTTGTCTAATGTCTATGTATATTTACTCGTGTAGTATGGCTGTAGTATCCTTATCATCTTCTTTACTACCTTATTATCTTCTTTATTACTCCTTCTTATTGTTATTGTTATTCTGTTGCTTTGCACGTACACTGAGAACTTCATTGGAGACAAATTCCTTGTGTGTCTAATCACATATAAAGTTCTATTCTATTCTATTCTATTCTATTCTATTCTAGTCTAGTCTATTCTAGTCTATTCTAGTCTATTCTAGTCTAGTCTAGTCTAGTCTAGTCTATTCTAGTCTATTCTAGTCTAGTCTAGTCTACTCTAGTCTAGTCTAGTCTAGTCTAGAGTATTCTAGTTTAGTCTAGAGTATTCTAGTCTAGTCTAGTTTAGTCTAGTCTAGTCTAGTTTAATCTAGTCTAGTCTTTATTAAACTTCTATGCTGCCCATTTCACCAAAGCAACTCTAGGTAGCTCTGTTAAATATCACTATTAATTGGATCTGGGACATCATCAAATAATGCAATATAATTCTCACAAAAAGACATTTCAAAATTTAATATTAAATATATTTGCTTATGTACAAACAGATATGCATACAGGGCTTGGGATCCAGAACTTTGTCATCTTTGACTCTGGATGGGTAGCACTGCCCTAGAAAGACCTGGTCCGGAACTTTGGACTCATGACTCCTATTCGAGAAACAGGTAGTAAGTTTTGGCTAGGAGACCCTTTGCAGAAATTTGTGTTGTGTGCCAGTTGCAGACTTTCATGGACCAGGATTCCCTGCACTCAGTCGTTCAATTCCTAGTCATCTCATGACTGAACTATTGTAATGCACTCTACCCTCAAAGAGCATTGAAAGCTATAGCTGGTGAAGAGTGCACCAGGGCTGGTAATTTTGTGGGTCCCAAGAATGGCTCCTGTGATACCACAGCTCTGCAAGCTGCACTGGCTACCAGTCTGCTTCCAGATGTAATTCAAGGTGTTGGTGATCACCTTTAAGGCATTCATGGCATGGGTCCATGGTACTTGAGGGCCTGTCTCATCCCACTAGGATTGGACCATATCATTTGTGCCAGCAGAAGAGGCTTGCCGCAGGTCCTGTCAGCCTGATTATTCTGGCTGGTGAGGTCCAGGAGGAGGGCCTTCTCTGCTGTTGCTCCTGCCCTTTGGAACACCTTGCCCCCAAAACTCCTATCTTTTCATAAGGACCTAAAGACATGGCTTTGCCAGTCAGTTTGGGGCCCTAGTGAGGAAACAACACAATGGAGGTGGTGAGGATCTGCCCAAGCCCTTATCTTCCCTTCAAAAATATATTTTTTTAAATCCAATGCCGTTTTTTGATCTCTTAATATATATTGTCCCTTATTTGATTCATAAGCCTTTATTGTCTTCTTCTCTTCTTGTTTTATTTGTTGATTTATCTGTTCTGTCTTTTCCTCTGGTATTTCTCTTATCTCTATTTCCTGTGTTTTATGATCTTTATTCATTGTTCCTTGTTGAACATTTTCTGATTTCCCCACAATGTGATGCATTAAGTCTTTTATCTCCCTGTGGTTCTTTATCAACATATCATAAGTACTTTAGAGCATCAACACCATTTCTTTTTGAAATCCACTAATCTACCCCTGCTACAACATCTTGTCTTATTTTGATAGGTCCAAATATTGCTCAATAGCCTATCAGTAGTCTGTCACCACCCCAAAGTCTCAATTGCCTATGTTCTCAGAAAGACAGCTTAGAAACCATTTTCTCAATCCTAGAGTTGCTCCTCAGGGGAATGCAACAGTTATAGTTCTTTGTGTCCCACAGTGAGTCAATTATCTCCATTTGGGTAATTCAGGAAGATTTCCAAATATCTCCTCAAATCGCTGCTTTTCCATATACGCTATTTGTGATTGTGTCCTTTAAAATAGTTAACTGTGTATGAACCAATCTTTTCCAAACCTAGCAGTTGGATTTTATTTTTACTTTTTTAAAAAATGGATGCAATGATGATATGCATGAATTTTGGTGAGTACTTACCTATAATTGTACAAATAAAAATCTCATGTAACCATATAGGGCAAATTCAATATATAAAAAAAGCTAGACACAACATGATGAGGACTGCATTGTAACTGCCCAAAGTACAGGAAAATTACTATTATATACTATCACAAACTCGATCAAATAGCCCACAGATTTAAAGCCTGACACTTAAAAGCTTTTATGTGAATATTAAACATGTTTATGTTGTTTCTCTTGTCTTCAAAATATTTCAGTTTTAAATATTGTCTTCTTCTTTAAGAATCATTTTGCATATACTGGAAACCTCTTATCAAAATATGATCTGAAGGGCATTATTTTCCATAGCCGCTACGGTATGCTTACAGAAGCACAAATTAGCTTATATTTTCTTCTTGGGTACTTAACTGGCCATTTTTGGGGAAAAGCATCATTGTGCTGTTCTACATCTCATTTTCAAAATCTAAATGTAGTTCTGTATTTTTTCCCCAAACATAAACATTCATTTATATTAAATATTTAGATATTTAAAGGTATAAATTAAGGCATTTATTTTTAATAAACAGCTATTTTTGGCACCATATGCAAATAATCTTATTGGAATTTAAAGAGAAAGGGAATGTTTAAAAAGGCAAGAACACAAGAAGACAACTGCGCATTATATATATAAAGATAGATCTGACTTTTCCATCTGAAATATGCATAATTCATCTCCTAAACACACATTCAGATGTACTGTATACTTTGTGCTGTTCTGGTCTACTGCAGGCTATAATTAACATACAATTTCTTTACTGAATGACTTTTAGTGCCTTCAGAGGATAATGGAAAAAACCCTCTAACTCTGTAACCTTAACCCAAATTTTTGACATAAATCTTTTAGCTAAATGATTGGTTCTAAGATGACAATGGAAGATCCAGTGCAACAACAGATGAAGACTTTTTCAATCTTTGGACTCTGGATGATGTTACTCTATAAGCCCTGTTGTTATCATTAACTAATTGGTAATTCTGCCAGTTTTGTTTTCCCTGTATTTTTATTCTTGCCTATTTATAAATTTTCAAGTAGGAATTTACTTAAATATTTTAAATATACATTTTTAAAATATTTATCCTAATGAGTGCATGGTTACGTATACTTTTATCTGGACACACATTTGCAATTTTCCATAAATAGAAACTTTTTCACATTTTAAAACATATTTTAAAACTTTCCTAATGTGTATAAAGTGGTATATTTTTCTTTATTAGGAGAAAACCATATCACACAATTCTCAAAATAGATATTTCTGCCAAAATTTGTATACCCTGGCATTATATAGAGTCATTTCAAGGTTAGCAAATATTCAGATGAAACATATTTTTCATCCATCCCTAATAACTGCCTGATATAGCTAGAGATCAGGGATCATAAGAGCTATAATCCAAAAAGTGACATCTTGGGATAGCTATCTTAAAAATGGATTTCAGGTTTTTCATCTTTCATTTAGACTCTCTCTATATAAGTAAAGCATTCTGGAAATTTCCTGAGCCCCAAAATAATCCTAAGTATTCTATTCCTCTGCCTCTCATTCATCTATAAATGAATGTAAACCTTACTGTGCATCTGATGAATTGAATGTGATCCATGAAGTCTTACGTAAAAAGCAATTTGTTAAGTTCTAGGGTGCCAGAAGCACTACTGTTTTTAATGTAATAAACTGACATAGCAACTCCTTTTAGAACATGTTCTTGTTGCTTTCTTCAACACAAAGAATTCTGAGTAATGATTGTCTCTCCCTTTCCCCCTCCTCTCTCTTTGAAGTTGGATTCTGAATATTTATTGGGAAAGAAATTCAGCCAAGCATGATCCTTAGAATTTCCTAAGAAACTTTTCCCCAGAAAGAACAACTATCCTTGACTTGATAGCCAGTATAATAATCTAGGACAAAATAACAGAAAAAAATGGCGAAAAATCATATTGTTATGCTAACATTTCTAAACTTAAGGAAACTAGAATTCAATACATTTTATGTTTCAATAAATAAATAAAAGATAAAGGGATAGGAATCCAAGATGTGTGGGAGTTGCTGAAAAAGAAAATATGAAAAAGTAAGAGAAGAGTAGAAGACCATATTATTGCACAAAAGACAAGACAAAACAATTATGACTATCCAATCAGATCACCAAGGAAAAAATATGTGTACATTGTGTGGAATGCTGCGGAAAGGACTGGAAAAGCTAAACATCAGGCTGTATAGAGGTTGGGAAAGGTAGTTCCTAAACATTAAAAAAAACCTACTTTGGTTTCTTCAAAAAAGAAAAGAGAACATCTCCTTACTACCATCACACCATTATAGGTAGTCCTCGATTTATGATCATAATTGAGCCAAAACTTTAGGTTGCTAACTGAACAATTCGTTAAGTGAGTTTTGCTCCATTTTAGGACTTTTATTGCCATATTTGTAAAGTGAATCATTGCAATTGTTAAGATAATACAGTTGTTAAATGAATCTGGTTTTCCCATTGACTTTGCTTGTCAGAAAGATACAAAAGGGGATTTTATGACCCTGGGACACTGCAACTGTCATAAATATGAAGCATTTGTCAAGTATCCGAATGTAAATTGCATGACAATGAGTATGCTGCAATTAAGTGTGAAAAATGCTCTTAAGTCACTTTTTTCAGTGCTGTTGTCAGTAAACAAACTGATGTAAGTATGTTCAATGAAAAATGGAAAGATCAATTTCTTTTGCTTCTCTCATTTATCTGGAATTCTGAAGCATTCAGGGCCATAGCAATACAGCGGATATCTAGAAAAAATGTCTAAAAACATTGGAGAGAAGCTGGATAGTTTTAAGGCCAGTGAATTTTCTTTGGAAATGTCCAGATTTCAAATGAGGATAGGCAGATATTCAATTGGCAGATTTAATTTTAAGATTCAACTGAACTTCTGAACTAGGTCAGTTTGAGGGATCAAAATGTTGTTAAAATATGATACAGTTACACATACATACTGTAATTATTGTTTTTTGCAATTTTTATTTATTTATTTATTTTATTTAAATTTATATGCCGCCCTTCTCCCGAGGGACTCGGGGTGGCTCACAAAACATTAAAAACAATATAAAAAATGACAATTAAAAATTAAATAATTTAGATAGAACAATTAAAAAACCTGATCCCCTCAGCAGATCTGGTTAAAAAGCCATGTCTTCAGATCACGATGGAAGGAGCGGAGGTCAGGGGCAATCCGGAGGTTGGTGGGTAGTTCATTCCAGAGGGCTGGTGCGCCCACAGAGAACGCCCTCGCCCTGGGCACCACCAGCTGACATTGTCTGGCCGATGGAACCCTGAGGAGTGCAGCCCTATGTGAGTGCACAGGGCAGTGGGATGATGGCAGAAGGTGGTCCTGCAAGTACCCTGGGCTGATGCCATGTAGGGCTTTATAGGTAAGCACTAGCACCTTGAAGCAGATCCAGAGGGACACCGGTAACCAGTGCAGCTCGCGCAGGAGAGGTGTTGCTCTTTTCTGCACTTTTTCCAAAGTTTCAACATCTTTTTTATAATGTGGTGATCAAACCTGGATGCAGTATTCCAGGTATGGTCTTACTAAGGATTTATAAAATGGTACTAATACTATTTTTAACCTATCTTCTCCGGTAACAAAACTTTTTGTATGTTATGAAAACAATGACCTGGAAAGTTCTTGCAAATGAAATATTGTCTAATTTCCTATTCCTGTTGAACATTTAATTAAGGTAATAATAAACCAAATAAGCAATAACAATGGTCTGCCTTTTTGGCCAATGAGCTACAATCTAGTTTAAACAGTATGTTGTGAATATCAAAGAGCTGAATTAGTAAAATCCAGTTCCTAACAATTTTGTGTCCCAACTAATGAATCAGAATCCCCAATCAATGAAATATCTTCTCCTCTTGGAACAACTTAACCATTTCAGACTCTCTCTTGACTTAACATCCTTCTATCTGCTGTTGTTGAAATGGATATTGATTAAGACCCTTCCTGAAGAATATATTTGCCCTTGGGACTTTGTGGTTGAAAGAGTTGGGCATGTTCTCTTACACTGCACATTATGCCTCTTTTAGTAAACTTTCCAAGCTACTGAGATGAATTCCCTCTCACCCATTTCTTCTAGTCTGGCAGTTTGGAATTCATATGAAAAAGATTTCTACAGTAACAGATAATGAGGAACCCCAGCTAAACCGATCAAGTAATTCTCTCTGCAGTTGTACCATATTGCTTTTATGGTACCATCTATCTATTTTATTATGTATCATTATTGTCTGGATTTTCATTTTTTGTGTGACTATTTTATTATAGTATTTTATGCTGCTAACTGGCCTTTGGGTTTAATAAAGAACTCAATGAAGAACTACATCCAGAAGCTTCAATTTATTCAAAATTCAGTGGCCCACACAGTTTTGTGCAAACCTAGATGTGGGCATGTGTAATCTGTCATGCAGAAGCTGCATTGGCTGCCAATTTGCTTCCAGGCCCAATTCAGGTTTCTGGTTATTACCTTTAAAGCCCTATATGGTTTGGAACCAGGTTATTTGAAAGACTATCTTTTCCTGCTCACGTCTACCGGAACAGGGAGGTAGGGAATGTTATGGGTCTTCTCTCCTAAGAGGTCCATCTAGTGGAACCAAGAAGGGTCTTCTCCGTGGTGGTTCCTCCCTGTGGAACATCTTCTCTCATAGCTTTTCTGTAGCCCTCATGATCTGGTTGTGTCAGGAGACCTGAGCACCTCAAAGGACTGATTACATATTGCAATTGCTTCCAAGTAATTAACATCACCTAATCTTTTTAAGTCTCCTTTAACCTCTGTGCTTTTACAATTCTAAAGCATTTTTTTAAATTTATTTGTCAAGCGTATATAAGATACATTAATAGTATTAATGCTGGATGGCATACACAAAGTTAAAAACAATTAACTAGTATACCTTATATTTAACTTTGTGTATGCCATCCAGAGTCACATGATTTTCAAATGGGCAATTATATATACTGAATAATTATGACAAATAAATAAATAGAAAAGAGGTATATAGAAAAATGATTTGCTTATTTGTTTAACATCACTATATCTCACTATAACCATTTTCAAACTAGATATAGCTTCATCAAGATCTATTTTCATTTTCGTTTTTAAAAAATGTAACATACAAACATTTTAAAAGTGAGTACAAGGTAATCCCCAGTTTATGAACAATTGACCCCAAAATTTCCATTGCTAAACAAGGCAGTTGTTGAGTGATTTTTGCTCCATTTTATAATCTTTCATGCCACACTTATTAAGTGAGTCACTGCAGCTGTAACACAGTTGTTAAGTGAATCTGGCTTCCCCATTGAGTGTGCATGTCAGAAAGTCGCAAAAGGTGATCATATGACCTTGGGACACTGCAACCATCATAAATACATGTCAGGTGCCAAAGTCTAAAGTTTGGTCATGTGACCATGGGGATGCTACAACAGTTACAGTATAAGCCACAATTTTTCAGTGGCCTTTGTAACTTTGAAGATTCACTGAATGAATGGTTGTAAGTCGAGGACCAGTTTTAATTTGCACAAACGTGCACTGATGATGTTACTGAGTTTGGTTATGAAATGTCTCCAAGAAAACCATCAAACCACCAGAGAACACCAAGGGCACCACAGAGAACTGCCAAGAGCACCAAGGGCACCACTGAATAACTTGGATCAAATGTTTATAAGGAAATGAGACCAAGGCGGTTGAGAACTGTTGCCTCAAACTTTCTCTGTGCCAAAGGCCAGTCTTCTCCCTACAAAGACTGAGGTAATCTATTTTGAATCCTTTATTGAGGATTTAACATGCATTAAACAGGCAGACAAAATCCAAGAATCCCAGCAAGAAGCAGACATTATACAATCCAGAGTTTTGGACAGAAGTGTTCCATATGACCTTTTTTAAAAAATAAAATTTGTGTTATCTTAAATTTATTCCATAACAGTGTTATATGTAATCACCTATTATTCTATTCTATCCAACATCTCAGGAAATCATTAAAACAATGGAACATCAAGTGTTGTCACATGGATTTTAGATGTATCTTCTGCTATTGCACACATTTTTGTAATAATAATGCGTGATTAAACTTCTAGATTAGATTTCATAGAAAAGCACAAATAATTTTGATGTCTTCATCATATTTTTATTTTAATTATTACACATGTAAACTGTATATTTTTATGCTTATGTTTAAACTTAGAGTAAGATAATTTTTATATATTATATAGCAGTAGCAGTGTATTGCTACTGTGAAAAAGTAGAAACAGGTTAAGGCTGCAGATACAGGTGATGTAACCAAATAAATTTGAAACTATAGATGAACTTCACTTCTAGAATTACTGTGACTTGTTTAATATGTATATAAAATTTCCATTTGTGCTGACAATTATAAGAACAGGATTAGTGTTTTTTTCCCCTATGCAATGGAAAAATACAGATGGGTTATTTTATTTAGTGTGACTGGGAAGATATTTGGCAGGATTCTCTTTGAAAGGTTGTAAAAGATAGCAATCCACAAAGTTTGGGAAATGCAGAAAGCATTATATTGCATCAAATCAGGTATTTGTTTTTCATCAAGACACTGAGAAATATATGGCTATATATTACATGTTTATTGATTCAGGAAAATGGTATGTCAAAAGGAATAGGATTGAATTATGGAACCTTTTCAGCAACTATGGAGTTGAAGGTTGGCTGTGGAATGCAATGTGCAAGAATAAATGAAATGCTTCCGTTCAACACTGTTCAAGGCTTTAAACAGGTGTTCCCTTCATTGATTAATTTATGGGAAAAAATATTTGTGGAAATCTCATAATGATAAGAAGTATACATTAGACAAGATGTGAAAGTAAACCTTTAATTGATTGAGAAACTAAATGTTTTGCTGTGAGTGTTATACTGTAAACGCAATGAAGCGTATGGATCTAAAACCTAATGTACAAAATCCATTCTCGTTATGTTGATATGGTAAATGGACTGAAAATTGCCAATTGTAAATATACAGTAAAAGATTAGAGCAAATAGATAAATTTGTGGGAATGAATGTTTAATACAGATGGGGGGGGAAAAAGACAAAGGAATGTTAAGATGGGCCGTTGCTGGTTGAATGAACATTGTCAGTTGTGGGAAATGAATGTCTAAAAAGTTTAAAATAATAAAAAAGTCAACCTACCAGGATGGGAAAGTATAAAATAAATTGAGAAAAATATGACAAGAAAATAAATCTAGCAAACTAAATGAAGCCTGGGCCCTTTTTCGTCCTTGTCTTTTCCTCCCTATCTTTTGGATATGACCAGGATTAAAACCATCTCTACTTAATTCTATCAGACCCTTGTTTGTTTGTTGTTTGTTTGTTTTTTTATACAATTATTGGACCCTTTTTCCTCCCTGTTTTTTGGATATGACCAGGATTAAAATCAAGTTAATCTCTGCTTACCGTATTTTTTTAGAGTATAAGATGCACCGGAGTATAAGACACAATTTAGTTTTTGGGGAGAAAAATATGAAAAAAAAAATCTGCCTACAAGGTATTCATCTTGATAGTCCTTAGCCTGGTCAGCTTCCGCACATTACTTCACCCACTGGTTTTGAGGTTGGGGCTAAAAAACAGCTTCTAAAGCACAATTGATTGTCCGAGGGAGCAGCAATTAGAAAAGCAGGCAAAGCACGGAAGATCGCTTTGCTTGCGTTGGGGCTGAAAAACAGCATCAAAAGTACAGCTGATCATCGGAGGGAGCTTCAGTGACTAAACCAGGCAAAGCACAGAAGGGGTAAGAGAAAGCAGCAGCTGTTCCAGGTAGCCATTTTGGGCACCACACATTGCGTTTTCAGCCTCCAAATGCATTGCATTTTCAAGTGCCGAGTGGTGGCAATGTGCTTTGGCGATCCCCACAGCCTTGAAGGACTCTCAAATGGAGCATTTGGAGACTGAAAATGCGACATGCAGAGCCCAAAAATACAAGCCATTGTCGGTGGCAATCTCTGCAGGAAGAGGGTGCACGGAGGCTGGGGGCCAGCAGGTAGGCGGGATTACATTCCGAGTATAAGATGCACCCAAATTTTCAGCCTCTTTTAGTAGGGAAAATTGTGCATTTTATACCCCAAAAAATACGGTAATTCTATCAGGCATTTGTTCGTTTGTTTGTGTATAAAATTTATCGGCCACCTATCTTACCATAGAACTCTGGGTGGTTTACAATGATAAAAATGTATCTTATACATTAAAATATAAATAAATTAAACCCAAACATTAAAGGATGGGGAGGGTTGGGATGGAGTGGGGAAGAGGTGGGATCTGTTGTTACCCAATCAACCGCCTCCACTGTGCTGTTCACTTCCTTGCCATTAGACAAACCTTCCCAGCTGATCCAAAGGTAGAAATATCCTCACCAACTCACACGGCAACAGAAGGGAGGTTCCTTTACAAGCCCTAACCAACCATCCTCAACATCACATCTCCTTCAGCAATGAGATTCCTCAGCAGTCCTGTCCCCCTGGAAGGCCCATTTTGCCTAACAAACTTATCTCAGGTATACCAACAAAGTCTTCCCTATCTTTCCCCAACTGACCAACAAATCACAGCTCCCAGATTTCCTGCCTTGTACCCCTTAGCTTCTAGAAAATCTGTTTTTTCCCATTTTTCAGAGTCTCTCTTTCTTGCAAAGTAGACACCTAACAATCATTTCAGTAAAGCTTGGTGCTTCTCTTCAGGGTTGTGCTCCTTATTCAGACTGAATCTACAACAAAGATTTAATAACTGAGGTCACTATTAGATTTAGCTGTAGTTCCTTTCCTTATCTCAGGTCCCTCATTTCCTTGTATTTCTTACACTCTGCATTTCAGACAATCTTAGTTATCCTGAAAGGGAACATTGTGAAAGATGTGTGGTTTTGTGTGCATTAAAGCCACTGAATTCTTTTGTTCAGTTTCAAGAAACCTTACTGCCATCTGATAAAATAAGTTATGCACTCAGCATCCAAATGCCCTTTTAAAATTAGATCCATCACAGTGAAGCAATGGATTCTCTAAAAATCTAGTCATCAGTTAAAACTATCGTGTTTCCCTGAAAATAAGACAGGGTTTTATTTTCTTCTGACCCTCCAAATAAGAGCTTGGCCTTATTATCATGGGGGTCTTATTATTTTGGGGGTGCAATAGATGGTGAGCATGGAACTGGATGTCCCATTGTGCACCAGCTGAGCAGCCCAACATTTCCCACGTCACTCCAATGCAACAGCAGCCTGGCTGCTTTCCTTCCCCGCCGTCTCTTTATCGAGAGAGGTGGTGGGATAGGGGAGAAGCGAGATGCATGGAGCGAGAGGCGGCTCCCTTTGCCATCTCTTCTTCCACCCCCTGCCCTCACCAGGCATGACAGGGTTCCTGACCCTCTCTTGGCCACCCACCCCCTTTAGGAATGCAATTTGCAGGTGGGATGAGTGAAAAGTGGGATGCAGTTCTTACCTTTCAAGCTCCATTGCTTTTCTCACCGTTATGTCCAGGGAAACATGACATAAAAGAAAACCTTGCAAGTTTTTTTTTTTTTTAATCCCATTTATATCCCGCCCTTCTCCGGAGACTCAGGGCGGCTTACAATTAAGCACAAGCCAATGTGCTTAGCAAATCCCTTCTTTCTTTGTATATGCCTGCTTATTAGGGCTTTTGCCCCCCAAAGCGGCATTCTTCTTTGCAGAATGGTGGGGAGAGAGTGTTGCCCTTGTGTTATATAAAGAAACGTCAAAGGCTGCTCTGATATGGCCAGAAATAATTCAGAACTGAAAGGCAAATCAGATAGCATGATGAATAAGCAAGAGAGGAACTGGTCCCAAAAAAACAATTAAGATTATAATAATATGTCAGAGGTTTCTAATACATTGTCTGTCAAGCGCCAGGGAAATTAGGAGATCCAGGCAGTTCAAATGGGTAGATAGATTTATTGTAAACTTAAGTTCTCTACATGAATCTGAATTACTAGTGGTCAAAGCAGTTTGTAAGTAAAGGAATTCATGGTAGGCTGGACTAAGATCTCTTGTGGGCACAAAGGAACTCATGACTGATGACATGTTTGACCCCTCCCTTGGGCTCAGCCTCCCTCAACCTCATTTCCTACATCACTATTGTTAATTGATGATGTGCTTGGAATTTGCCTCACACGTAATCTGGGTCTGTGTAACTGACCTATCTTTCCAGTCGCTCCTCCCACTTCAATTTCAATCCTACATCACTTTAGCTACTCTAGGCATCTCCCGAGCTTCAGTTTATGAGAATTTATTGCCTTTTAATTCAATGTGTTACTCACAGAAGATCCTACCAGATTCTTTGAGGGGTTTTTTGGTAGCATAAATTAATACGACTGTCTTCCTATGGTATGTTGCTTAGAAAGGCTCAGATGGAACAAGAAGGCCTCTTAGGTTCTTTTCTTCCTGGAATTATCCAATTACCTCCTTTAGCCACCATTTTGTTGCTAAATCAGGCTCTTTCATATCTGCCTCTTGACAGATACAAATTAGAAATGTCCACTAGTGCAATGAGATTGCCTACCTTTATGCTAAATGATTATAAGAGTTAAAGTCCAATTTACAGTATCTGGGACTCAGTAATAAAGGCTTTTTATGGCCATAAGTCTCCTTGAATTTAGTAGGCATTTACTATCAAGTTGACAAGCATATGATTTCATTGTTATTAGTCTAACGTTTCAATAAAAACTGTAACATTTGCCTTTCATTTCAGTTTTATAAATATGCATTTTAGTATGTCTGTCATCTTGAAAGGATTAGTTCTAAAAGTCTTCATACAGATGTTGAGATAAATGAATATGAAAGACTTCTACAGATTTTCTACAAATTCATCAATACTGACTTTTTTCTGTTATCATTTGACTATATCTAACAACTTGGATAATAATATCCCTTTTATTTGCTTCTTCAGACATGATCAGTATTAATAATGATAGCATATTATACAGAGGTCTGAGAGACCTGGTTTAAAACTCTAATCACTCATGTTGGTGACAAAAATTGCCTCTTTATTCCTTGGACCAGCCTTTCTCAGCCTGCTGATATTTTAGACTACAGTTCCCATCCTTCAGACTGTCTCATATTTGCCTAATGTCTAATAATACAAATGTCTGTTCTATTGCTCACGACGGCTAGAGATTAGGTAGCAGCCACAATCCAATTTACCTGAAAGTAACACTTTCTAAAAGAATGGTAAGAGTTCTAATCCAGAACCTTGAGAAATATTGAACGATTGGAGGGTTAGAGAAAATTGGTTTAAGCTAGCAGATTCCTATGGAGAGTTTTAGATTGCTTTGACCTCCTAGGGAAGATATACAATTGAATTCCAGAGGGGGGGGGGCGACTTTTTTCCTTATCTGACTGGTTTTTGACAGCATGAGGTTTATATAAAGTTCTCTTTTGTAATGGTCAAGGAGCTGATCGCTTTTATGACAATATTGAAGATATGATTGGCTTCAGACCCTGGCCCCTGATTAAATACTGCTGGCTCTTCCTAACACCTGGTCTTTGTCTGGTAAGTACATTGACTGTGTTTTTTACACATATATATGGCAAGGGTGGTGATGGTGTAGAAAAAAATCCTTCTTTAATTTCCCTTGCCTGACATTACAGAATTGTTTCTATTAATTGTATAATTCTTTCTATTAGCATTGTTTGCTGTAGTAATTCTTCTTAGCTATTTTTAATTTTGTTTAAATATTTTTACATGTTATGAGCTATTCAAGTGGCTTACAATGAGATGCCAAAGGTAGGAATCTACAGAAAGAGAGAGATAGAGATCCAGATATACCTTGCAAATACATCAAAGGGGTTCTCGGTGCTCTCTGAACTTGGTGGTTTTCTTGCAGGCCTTTCAGTATCAAACTAGGTAACATCGTCAGTTTGGTAATGAAACATCTGCAAGAAAATCACCAAGCTCAGACAGCACCAAGGAACCCACAGTTAAACCTGAGCTACATTCTACATACAGCTTCCAGGAAGTAAGTCACATAGGAGAAGTGGGGGTACATAGATGGACCAAAGATCAGGTTCTGTATGTCTCCAAAGAGAGAATAATGAGGATACAAACAGAAAAGTGGAGAAAATTCTTACAAGCAATTAAAAACTGTCTTCTGACAGTTGATTGCTAAACAAGGTGTCTCCAACCTTGGCAACTTGAAGACTTGTGGACTTCAACTCCCAGAATTCCTCAGCCAGCTGAGGAAG
>JANHFM010007709.1:0-24654 GCA_032468115.1 Grayia smithii | reverse complement strand
GCATTTATGTCATAATTTTTCGCACTTTTAAATATATTTTTTGTATCCTTGTGTGAGCCGCCCCGAGTCCCTCGGGAAAAGGGCAGCATATAAATGCAATAAATAATAATAATAATAATAATAATAATAATAATAATAATAATAATAATATGTTTATGAATAATAGCTACCGGTAGTTTCTGAACTGAGGTAATGATCAACAATTTAGAAGGAAGCATTCTAACTTCCAAACAATTTTATATTCACACTTTGTAAAGTCAGTAGTTGTTTTTTCAGAAGCTTACTTCTTACCAGTTACTAGTAAGGATTTACTAGTTAATCAGACTTTGTGAATAAAGTGAATGAAAGATTAGCACTTCATAGAAAAGATTAGGACAAATCTCATAGGACAAAAAGATCTCTCTCTCTCTCCCCCCCCCCCACTCTGCACCCATGTGTAACTTATGGGTGTCTGTGCATGTGTCTTATCTTCCTCCTCTTCTGATAGCTAAAAGCAGTTCCAGGAACAATTACCCAGAAAAGGATAGCAGGAAGGTTGATTTCAATCAAATCTGATGCCACACTCACCTGCATCTAGGTTGCCATGTCTACATCTATGTTGCTTGCAGGGCACTTTCTCATCACACTTGGGGGACCTAATACTCATGTAGCAAAAGCTCAGTATAAAAGGGAAGGAGAGTTTCTAAATGAAGAGGTGATGGAGTTTACAGTTTTAGTTACAGTAATTTATTCTGTCAACCCAGTGGTGAAATCCGGCCGGATCTATCCGTCTCACGCAAACTAGTAGCACTGGTGGTGGGAGACTCTGCTCACCCACCAGGATGTCATTACATCCCGTTTTTGACCCTCTGCACATGTGCAGAAGAGGCACACACTCACATTCCCGAACCAGTAGTGAAGGTAAGTGCATTTCACTGCTGTGTCAGTCCATGCAAGAAAGTCCATGCAGAAAAAAGTAGGAGGAAAATATATGGAAACTAATAAAACAGCAAGAGTCTGACACTGAAACAAATCCATTTTTTTCAAACTTGATCTTTTAATGGGTTCTGCACACGCAGAAACGGAAAGGATGGTGAGGATGATGGAAAATGTATCTTCTGCCTAAGGTTGCAAAAGTCTATCAATCCATCCTAAAGGGAATGTGTAGTTGTGTTGTTCTTCACATTTGCTGGTATAGCTTGGTTGATTGTCATATTTCTGTGGATATACCATCAGATTTTGTAGTCTTCTGTCTTCATAATGACCACAATGCTGATCTAACTTCACTTTTTAGTACTAGAGGTTCATGGAAATAGAGAATATTTTGATCCTGAGCAGCTCAAGCTTTATTCATCCTTCCATCCTTCCAAGATCACTAAAATGAGGACCCAGACTGTTAGGAGCAATATGCTGTTTCTGTAAACTTCTCAGAGAGTGCTATAAAGCACTATGGAGTAGTATATAAGTCTAAGTGTTACTGCTCTATTGCTATTTCTTCTAAAATAGCTTAAATGTTGATATCTCTATAATATTTCAGCATATTCCTTCCATTTTTGTTTTATCTTTAAATCAGCTATTATCTATCCATTGACATCCTTTATCAAATCTAAGATTGGAATTTTCTTCTGAGTTCATAGATGTTCTGGAAGTTTTGGGGCTTTTTTCATGTAAGTTTCCATCTTCAATGTCTTTACACATGTTGTCAAAATAATACTTCTCTCTTCTAACAGTTCTGTAAAACTCAGTCTTTCTCTCTACCAAGACAAAGTATAGGGGGTGAACTTTAACATCTTCCAAACAAATTATTTTCTTCTAACCCCTGCAGCCCCTCAGACATTCTCAAAATCTATTCTGAAGGTTTGGATGTTGAAGGGAACAAGTTGGCAGCCTCGGGGGAGAGAGGGAACTGCCTCCTCTCATTCCAACAACAGAGTTTCTACTAGCAAAAGCAAAACTGAATGGGAAGTGTATTTTTAATCTACAGAAAGCTGCCTAATACAATTTTAGAAAACTGGTTCATCTAATCCAATGTGGTATACAATGAGCAAAAGCAACATTTGAGAGTATCAGCAGGTTCTTCAGAGTCTTACCAGGAAGACAATCTCCACATTTTTCACGCAAGGCATGTGACAGTGGCCTTTTCATCAATTCTTAGCCTCAGCTCTTCTTGTGCTCTATTCTACACAGTAGTCCTGACTTAACGATTGCCCCGTTAAACAACTGTTCAAAGTTATGACAGTGCTGAAAAAGTAACTTGGTGATAGGTCCTGACACTTATGACCTATGCATCATCCCCACAGTCATATATTCATGATTTGGGTATCTCACAACAGGCAAATATTTATCAGCATCACAGTCTCCTGCACTAACATGCATGCTTCCAACAAGCAGAGTCAATGGAGAAGCCAGCAGTAAAATCACAGTCCTATTATGTCTCATTTAACAGCTGCAGAGGATTCGCTTAATGAGGTTATAAATCCATTGTCACAGGGAGTCTCATTTAACAACCGCTTTTCTTAGCAACAGAATTGCCAGGATCAATTGTGGTTGTGACGATTAGCTGTAATTAATTGAGAACTAAGTTTGTTGGGGAGGAACCAAAATCATCTCTTATTTAGCAAAGTATGCATTTCAAATGAAGCATAAACAGTAACACTGAGCCCATAGAATAAGAGCATCCATAACGCATATATAAAATTGAATGTTTAGTTTATGTATCACACAACTGTGTCATTGATTAACTTTATCACAAAAGCCTGCTAGAGAAAAAATAATAATCATCTTCATCTTGTGGTAGTTTAAAAACTTAAATATTTAACTATGACCTAAACTAATCCACAAGGGTTATGCAAATAAATCTAAGGTGCCATATGGGACTGTTTTTGCTCAAAAAAACTAAAATGATTTTGCCATCAAAAATTATAACGATAACGTTTTGTTTATGTAATTGTTCTAAACTCTTTGCTGTTCATTATTTATTGTTTAATGTTTTCCTTTTTATGTATTGTAAAATAATAAAGAATCAATTTACACAAAAAAATTATTAGATGAAATTACTGGTGCCATTGTATTTATTCCCAGCAAAGTACATTTGAGTCTTGCCACAACAATAACAAAAAGGAACTGTGTGCATGTGGAAGAAATAACAAAAAATCCTAGCCTGTTTCTTAATATTTTGATGTTGCAGAAAGCTTTTTTTAAAAAAAAATCTGGTAAATGATTTCTCCCTAGATTATTCTTGTATAAGTGTCAGTGATATTGGACAGGCCTTTTTGCCAATCAGCTGGAACACTGCATTAAGCACAATGAATGTGAGCATATTAGGATTATTCCAACTTCTTTTATTACCCAAATATTGTCAGCGCTTTACTATTACATGCAAATAAGCCTCTCAAAATAAAATCAAATACATTTACCGTTACAGAAAAGTTGATGGAAAATATAATGATAGTAATATAACATATGCATATAAATGACTGCATTGCATCTGCATCTCTGTTGGGTATTGCTGCCACTGGTGTTGTTTTGTTCTGCTTTCAAAACCTAATACATCTTTTTTTTCCTTTTAGTCTTATGTTCATAACCAACTTCCCCTGCAGAACATTTAGTCTTTCTTTTATTTCAGCGAACATAGCTTAAACGCATCCTCAGGGGAAGATATAAGTAGCTAAATTTGCCAAATCTTTAATCTTCAAAACATTCAGAACTAGGAGAAAAATGAATAGTCTTAGATCCCTTTTGTGAATGCTCCATACATTTTGTTTAATGTAAAGAAACATGTGGTGTTATGATATATTTATGTTATGTTATCAGAAGCCAATTTTTTTTACTTCAGATCTGTTCCCCTATATTGTAGAATGCCAAATATGAAATGTCTGCAAACACCACAAAAGAGAAATTTGCTCAAAATCTGGGCCAGCTAGTGCCTTCACAAGAGATCTGTTCTGATAGACAGGTAGATAGTCTGCAGTTCTTGATGAATGCTATGGAAGGGACAATGGTGATGGGAAAAGTTCATATACCATGTTACTGCTCTTATTGTGTACAATTCTGTGCACATATTTATCCAAATGCATTCATCAATCTTTCCTTTCTGCTGATAATAGTTTCTGGAAAGTTAATTTATTTTGGATTATAATGGAGAAGAAGATTTTTTAAAAGAAAAAGAAAACCTCCCTGACATGGCCTCCTGTCAGGTAATAATTTAGTTTTAAAAATTGATAATTATATCAATTTTATTATTATGTTTGATAATAATTATATCAAACATAGCTTGATCAATACAGGGTGTGACCTTAATATTTACAAACCCTTTAGCCCCATTGTAGACAGTTAAAATAGGCCATGTTGTTTTGAACTCCTGGTTTCTATCTACCAGGCAAAGAATGCAACTATCAAAACTTTGCCAAACCTATTTAATTTTTGCTTTTTGTGAGTTCTTTCCATTTTTGCTATGTTATGAGACATCAGCTGTTGGTCTAAAATGACTACAACAGGGTTGTCAAACTCACAACTCGTGGGCCGAATGCGTCACATGCTGACCATGCCCCCGCCCGGTTTAGCAAAGGGGAAAAAAGTCCCAATACGCCACATAACGCTGCCATGATGTGAGTTTGACACCCTTGGACTACAACACTGATTTTCACATGTGTTATTTATTGCAAACTATTCCAAATAAAATGTTTTATGTTAATACAAGAATATTAAAAATATGAAATATTCAATAGAATACTGAAGATAAATTATCCAGGGTAATTGGCCAGGGTAATTGAAAGCAAACAAACAGCATGTTGAAAAAAGATGGAGCTAAACTTAGACTTTGTTCCCATATAAGCTGCATTCTTTTCTTACAAAGAGGAATTGTAAAAATAATGTTTATTGGAAATTCAAAAACAGTGGAAGCTGAGATAAATTTTTAAATTCAACACAAGATTACAACTTTCAGTCATCCTGGTCTATGGGGAAGGTTAGAATATATATTTAAAAATATTTTTAATAAAAAAGTTGGATATGGCCACATATTTACTCCTCCCTCCTCCTATTTAGTCTCTCCTGTAAAAACAGCAAAAAAAAATTGTCCCTATTGGAATGGAAGTGAAGATTTCATGAAATGAAGCACATGGAATTCAGCAGATTGTTCATTTATGAATGAAGATTTTGCCCTTTGCTATTTCATGTCTTGCCAGTTATACCTCTCCAGTTGATCCACATTTGTGTAACACAACTTTCTTTTTCTGTCCCTTCTCCTTTTCTTCCTTCTCATCTCTTAGTTATTTTCAAGAATAAAATTCATAACTATATTAAAAATGTGTTCCAGTAGTCAAAACTCTAATTAAATGTATATTAATATACTGAGAATACCTATTTAATGGTTTGCTGCAATGACGCCTGTGGACCTAGTCATTCTGCTTTTTATCTATTATTCCTGTAATGGAAATACTTACACAGGATTCAGTGGAGGACAATGAAAATCAGGACACTATAAAGAATACAAATAAATGAGAGATAAAGTAGTTTGGTCTAATTTTGTTGTACCAACAGCTGTGAAGCTGAAGCAGGCTGATGTAACTTTGGGCTGCTGAATCTGATGATGGGACACCAGAGATTACAGAACCATGGACCATAAAATTAGAGCTAGAGATGATGTCTCTAAATGGGTGGAGCTGATGTTTGTTGGACAGACATTTTGTCCAACAAAATAAAAAATAAAGTAGAAAGCCACCAAAAAGACAAGCACCCATCAACACAATAGTCAGCTTCAAAAATTTATTTTAGTTTTCATGAGGGTAAATGCATGCTTGGCAGTTCCCGTATAACTGCAACCATATATCCTGCCATCTTTTCTACACTATTCTAACCCTTATCAATGACTTCGCTGCTTTGTTTGCTGACTTTATCTCTCAGCCATTCTTTCTGACAGAAGCTAATACTGAGTTTAGCAGTAAGTAGAAGATGGAACAGCTGCCTTCTACTCCTGCAAAGCATTTATTAAAAAGGCAATATTTGCAAAGAAATAATTCATATATTTTTCATATCAATGTATATTGCATCCATTTTGAAAAAAATAATGAAGAGTTTTGTAATAAGATTTGGAATGAGAAGCAAGCAAGCTGGACCAGTCCTTACCTTAGTTGAAGGAAGGACAAGTAAACCATTGAGGGATGGCACTATTCACTTTCATTATGCATATGGAAGGAAGGAACCTTCATGAATCTTTATTATTTATTTATTAAACTAGTTTTTATAGTTGTCCATCTTACAAACAAGTACTCTGGACAGCCTACAACAGAGCTAAAAAAACCCAATAAATATATATTTAAGAAATAGACTAAAATATGTTCCTGCAATGGTGCATTTTTTTTGTACCGTGTTTCCCCCAAAATAAGACTTGTCTTATATTAATTTTTGCTCCAAAAGACGTATTATGGCTTATTTTCCAGTTAGGTCTTATTTTGGGGAAAATACAGTACTAAACACCTCCGTCTGCTGACGGAGCTTATTTTTGGGGTAGGGCTTATATTACAAGCATCCTGAAAAATCATGATAGGCCTTATTTTCCAGGTGGTCATTTTCAGGGAAACAGGGTAGCAGATCATCAGTCTCTCAGGTTAGCTTAGAAAGTTGCTCCGGGAACAACATTACAGAGATTCTTGATGAGCCTTTATGTGTTTGTATGTTTCAAAAAATTTATGTTTGTATGAAACCATAATTCAATATCCTCTGGTAACAAGGAGACTACAATAGTGAAAGTGAAGAATTAAGTAGCTGATCCTTGTTTACAACAAAAATACTAACACATGGTAATTTGTACCGTGTTTCCCTGAAAATAAGACCCTGCCTTATTTTTTTTTTAACCCCGAAATAAGCACTTGGCCTTAATTTCAGGGAGGTCTTATTATTTTGGGGCACCTGGAGCAAGATGGGGCTCCTCTTGCTGTGTTACCTGATTTCCAGCTCTGCATTTAAATATTTTCGGGGAGGGCTTATTTTTGGGGGGAGGCTTATTTTAGCACACACACTCAAAAGCCCGATTGGGCTTATTATCAGGGGATGTCTTATTTTTGGGGAAACAGGATATTAATCCCAGAAATTTGTGATTTGTTCCCCATTTTTAAATTTGTAGATTCACTTTTTTCATTAACAGATAATTTGCTTCTCTTGTAGTTTTGATGACATGATTATCAGACCACAACTTAAACTCATAGCTAGACAATAACTGCAAAACGTAAAGAAGAATTTCTGTAAGGAAACTTAACATTTGTTATATTATAGTTGGAGAGTTTCTTGGTGTATTAAAAAGCAGGTTTTTGCCAAGTCTAAATTTCCCCTGATTTCTCACACTGAAAGCATTGCTTTATGGTAATAGCCAGGTGTATTTGAAAAATTGTTTTTAATTTTGTCAAAGTCTACTGAGTATAGTATAATCTGTCATCAAGCAGCAGGAATCTCTCTTGGCAGCTGAAATGGATTTGACATTTTTAACTTATAGTAAGCATTAGACATCAGCACATCACTTAACAATTTTTCAGAGGCATAAATAAAGCACACACTGAGCAAATTGATAAGATTTGGTAAAAGATTTTGATCAGCATGAAAACAGCAGAGTTAAGAAATGCTGTCACAGATTTCTATTGAAACCACTCAAACTGATATGACTACATTTATATATCAATTAACATGGACAATTTCCTCCTTTGAATTGTTTTTTTCCCCCAGTTTCTTTAGAAGTTGATGATATTTCTAATATTAATAAATATGATTTTAATGGGATTTAAATTTATCATTTGAGAAAGACTCAAACGCTGCTAGGATCTGAGTTAATTCTATTGTTTTCACTGCTGACTACCTAAAGTCTTTCCAAATTCAGCATTTACTGTGTTGCCTATTAGATAAGTTCACTTATACTAGCTACCAATTATTGTAATATTTCTCAGGTCATGGTAGTACTTATGTTTTCTTAGAAAACTAGCTCCTTCCTTCTATTCTTCCTTCCACCCTACCTTTTTTGTTTCCTTCACTTCCCTTTCTTGAATTTCAGTATCACAAATGGATATCAAGAATTGTTGCCCTTTGTTGTTCAGTTGGAATTTATTGGGACCTAAGTATTTTGGCTTTACAATCTATGAATAACAAATGTAATAGTAATATATTGCTGGTATGCAAAACATGTGGTCCATGGGTTCCAAAGATTTCCACATCTTTCATTTTGTGCCGCCAAATCACCAAACATCAAAAATATGACATCCTGCACAACCCCCCTTTGTTTCCTAATACAGATAATCCTCGAGTTACAGCAGTTCACTTAGCAACCATTGAAAGTTGTGACACAACACACACACCCCAGTCCCAAGATTATGAATGTTGCAGCACCATGGCAGTCGTTCGCCCTTATGAATGACGGCAGAGGCACTGCAATGTTCACCTTGCCTATTTTCCCCTTCTCCACTGGGCCTGTGGAGACTCACTTATCTTGTGAAGATCTAGAGAGCCTTCAGTTTCTTTACCTGCTTCAGTGCATCTGCAGAGAACTGAGGTCTAAAGTATCATGGGATCATACAAGATGCAGTAGCAGATCTCTCTTGATCTCACAGTATTTTAGTATGTTCACAAAGAATTGAGGCCTGCATGTTATTCATGGCAAAAGGCCTTGCAAGCCAATGGGAGGCTTTGAGGCAGCACTAAGTCTAGAAGCTTCTAGGGGCTGTGATCTCATGCAACTTCAGATACCCATCTGCTTTTGCAGAGAATGGGTGCCTGAAGTCGCATGAGAGCATGGCTACCAGAAGTGTCCAGTCTCAGCGCACAAAATATTTACAAGCTGATAGGATACTTTGAAGCATCGCAAAGAGTTCCATTGGCTTGCAAATGTTTTGCGTGCTTAGACTGGAAGTCTTTGAGGAAGATTCACTGAGGCTGCCCACCACTCCAGAAGCAGCAGGCAGCTTCAGTGAGTCAGTGAAGCCGAGCAGGACATGCTCATCCCGCTCTACCTCTGCTCTCACCACTCAGCTTTTGGAGTGCCAGGAGCAGACAAAGAAACTGCAGCAGAGAAGAGACAGCTCCCTAGATCTTCACAAGGTAAATGAGCCTCCACAGGCTCAGTGCCTGTGGAGACTTGGTGAGGCAGGATGGGGGGAAGCAATTATGGGGAGCATGAGGTATCTCAGTGGGTTAGGGGAGGCCTTGGGTGGTCATGGCCTTCCCCACCCTAAGATACCTCTTGTGCACTAATGTCCTGTGCATTTGATTAGCAAATGTATGGTGAAAGCAGGGAGTTTTCACATTCATTTTATGTGATTCATTCAGTGGTGGGCTGCTGCTGGTTTGGACCGGTTTGGGTGAACTGGTAGTTGCAACCTGCGGGTGGACCCACCCACCTGCTCCGGCGCTATACCATCCTATTTAGCTGCATTTTTTTAAGCTGTATGCATGTGTGCAAGCCATGAGACAGAGCAAAGCGCATGTATGGTAGGCATGCGGAAGGCACGCATGCTCACATTTTCGGTGCTGGGTGAACTGGCTGTTAATTCATGTGCCACCCACCTCTGGATTCACTCCAACAAATCCTCCAGTTATTAATATAATTGGCAGGCTCCATTATATTTGTAACTCAAGGACTACCTGTAGTATAAATGTGTCCATTTGTAAATACTTTTTTTTATATAAATGTAAATAATCTTAATTGACTAGAGGATACAAATGATAACAGTACTGTAAAAGAAATGTTTGCTTATATATTTTTAATGTTCTTCATGTATAATCTTGTTTCTTGTCAGAATATAAGTAAAAGTCAATGGTTTGTCAATGTCTGTTTTATCATGAGAATCTATAAAATTAAACAAGCTAAGTTCCTTGAAATATTTAGTAAATAAATGTAATAGCCTAAAATAATGAAATTAAGTAAAAGTCAATATAATTTTATGTTCTCTTAGATTTTAAAATAGGGTTTTAAATGAGTAACTTTTTCCTTATCTAATCTAATAATACAAGATTTTTTAGTTTAGTTTTTTTTTTAATTAATAAAGGGCACATAAAATGTTGTATTCCATCCTCTACTGAGTTGAATCCTTCTATTATGCTGCAGTTTCTACTATAAAGGTACAGGCAACCATATGAATCCTTTCAATCAAATTTGGTTTAATATTTTATATCCTACTACAATTTGTTCTGAGCAAACTAGAACATTTTGTTGAACTACAATGCTTCAGAGTCATACAGGTTGAACATTATGCTTAGTTTCACATTTTAAGACTAGCAGATTGCACTGCTTACTACTGTATTTCTCTTTGCTGAATTATCTGGCATATTTTTTTGGAACATTGCCTTCTAAATGTCTTTTTCACATCCAATGACAATGTAATGGCATATTAGCAATTTCCTGCTTTGTAAGATTGGAATGAGAATAAATTACTGATTGAAAAATTGGGTATTTGTTGATCGATAGATGGATGGATGGATGGATGGATGGATGGATGGATAGATAGATAGATAGATAGATAGATAGATAGATAGATAGATAGATATTTAGAGTGGGGCAGTGTTTGTCAACCTTAGCAACTTTCAGATGTGTGGATTTCAATTTCCAGAATTCCTCAGCCAGCCATGCTGTTATCTAGAGCAATGGTAACATATTTATAATAGCACATAGTGTTATATTAGTGCACTGAGGTTCATTTTTAAACTCTTCTCTGAATAATTAAAGTAGAATACAAATACATTAAACATTATCTCTGCAAGAGTATAAGGGGCCGATCTGCAAAGATCAGAGGGCTTTGTATCTTGCAAGCAATAGGTGCATTACTTTCAGCACTAATTTTATGTACTCCTGTTTAACTATTGCAGATAACAGTCAAATAACTGAATTTTGCACCAGCTGTAAACTTCAGATCATATTTGAAAGTAATTGTAGCACTGTTATATCCCTAGATAACCCAATCTATTGTAATGCAATCCAGGTAACCAGAACCAAATGGGTATCTGTTATATAGGGAAAAATCTTTTCCTTTTTTTTATATTTTGTGTTTCATAGTTCTACTCCAAATTATCTGATTTCAACTAATCAAAGAAATAGCAATGAACATCACCAAAGAAAAGGAGATATAGGCTAGAAAGCAACTAGATCAATTTCTTGTGGATAAGGAACTGCAGAGTGAAATGATGACAATCCTATAAACAACAAATTATTTATCTTGGATTGAGAATGGCTGACTATAACTATGAAAGAAGGCAAGCTAAAGCATGATGTTTGATATTGGAGAAGTTCAAAGACCTTCCATGGACCCAAGATACACTGCAAAGGTAGATAAAACTACTTAGGTAGATAAAATTATGGCACCAAGAAGAATTATAGCATACTCAATGCTCCTGCAAACCTGACCATAAAACAAAGCTTTTATTTACATCCTGTTAGGTTTCCATTCTTCCTAGGACTGGATGAAGAAAGATTAACTGCTTTCCTGAAGTGAAACTGACACCCTTTTCTTTATCTCTTATCGGAATACCCTCTCCAGAGTTTCTTCCCCCTCCCATCAATGCTGCTTTTTTTTTTGGCAACTCTACTGCTTTGAGGTCCTAATTTACTTCTCAGCTATTAGGTGATTTGTGAGCCAGCATAGCAGAACTGAACTACTTTCTTCAAAAGTAATTCCTCACAAAAAAAGTAATAAGGATTAACAACAAATAATAATACGGGAAAGAAATTTTAGCAAGTGAAAAAAAGTGTGCATAATCATGCTGCATTTGTATAATCAAAGAGAGAAGCTATGAATTGTTATGATGGTCCTTACCTGTTTTTTGTACAAACAAAGGGAATTGGCTGAAACACCTGAGTCAGACACACATAACAGATTTCTATTTGGAGTTTTTGATGCTCTCTTGGCTTGTTTGTTTGCTTGCACTGATGATGTTGCCTAGTTAGGTAATATAGGCATATAAATACTAATACTAATAATAATAAAACATCTTCAAGCAAACAAACAAGCTCAGATAGTTTCGAAATTCCATAGTTCAACTTTAAGCTACAGATATTTTCTATAAGAAACATCTATTTTACCTGAACGGTTTGCCAGATGATGAGATATATACTGTAGAACTGACCTCCTGGAAGAATGGACCACAGGACTTCAATGTTTCTGTCTTTAAAGCTGGAGAAGCATGGATACATTATCAACATTGACTAAGATAGATAGAATGGAATTCTTACTTAGCAAATGTTTCTCATCAAAGAGACACTGATAAGTGTTTGAAAATGTAAACAAGCTTGATAAAAAAGATGGAAATCAACTCTAATATTCTTACAGAATAATGTAAATAAGAATTTGCTGAATCAGCAACACTGGAGACAGATAGGTAACTATCTCCCTGTCAGACATTCCCAATTATAGAATTTGATAAGAATAGAGGAGAGTACAATAGTAATACCTTCAGATCTCAAAGCAATTAAATTAGCTTCTTCATTGGAAAACTAGCTTCAGTCATCAAAAATGGCCAAAAAGAAAGCAGAATCCTAGTTCCTGTGCCTCTGATTTGATTATAACCTTAGTACAATCTCTTTAGTTTGGCATATCGTCTAAATTTTGGCTTCTAAGTTTTAATTACCCTAAATTATCCTAAAATACTTTCTGTAGGCTGAAAAATACGACACTGTGACACTAGTCTTGCTTGAAGCACATAGACAGCTGGAGATTTTTGGCCAGTCACATTTGGTCACCCCTAGAAAGGACTGCCAAGCCATTTTGAAAAGTGTTGCCAAGAAAACTGCATGGACTTTTGCTGCAACATTCAATCTGCTTCTCTCTAGTAAGAATACAGAATTTAGCAGGACACTACAAGTAATAAAATTTTAATATGTGTTGTTGGTGACCTAAAGACCAAGACAATTTAAGTGTGGGGCATACCACCAAATCCAACATTCTTATCCATAGGGACAAAATAACCTATTTGGTAGGTAGAACTGCTGTAATACAGGTTACTGAAAAAAGAGATGAAGAATTGCTGAAGAAGATTTAAAAGGGGGGGGGGGATTCTGTTTTTTAGAGGAAACAAAAATATTTGGTCCATGGTACCTACCCTGGTATCAGCCAATTTAAGTCACTTAAATTCACTTGTAATCAAATTACAGATGAGCATTTGCTAGAGCCCACTGTTGGTCCAGCCTTACACTGGGTTCATTTTACCTGGCAGAAATTAAGCCAGTCATCATGCTGAGAGAGGAAACTGAGATTTAGTACTTTATTTCTGCTCATAAGTAAAGATGGATGCTTTGTATCCATGTCCAAATCAAGCGTGCCTGCTGATATTCAACAAGCTGGTTTAATTTTATATAACTCCATGTGTTGTTGTTGTTTTAAGCATTTAGTCAATTTGGACACTTGGCAACTTTACAGGCAAGTGCCCTCCACGCTACCATGTCAAGCACAGCTTCTTTCCACCAGGTAAATTGAACCATAAAACCAGGGGTGAAATCCTCCTGGTTCGGACCGGTTAGGGCGATCCTGTAGCAATTGTGGAAGGTGGTTTGGAGGACCAGTAGCAATGGCAGCGCGTGGCATTGATGGCAATGAAGGCAATCTTACTGGCAAGATTTGAATGTATTCAAAAAGAATAGATCCAAGAGAAAGACAGGTTTGTACTGTAATAAAGAAAAATATACTTACTCAGAATTCAGGAAGCAAAGCTTAGACATTCTATTCAAAGAATACAAACAAGACTATAAAGAGTGAGAAATGAAGTTGACCTATAAATTATAGATCACTTTGGTACATACAAGATATAGATGAAGTTTTTCAAAAAAATGCCTAACAGTAAAAATGAGTTATTTAATATTAAGTTACATTAATGCAATACCTTGTTCATGACACAGCAGTTTCATTGCTGCTTTGGGGATACTGAGATGATTATATCATTTCATTTCATTTCATTATTTCATTTCATTCAATCATTCATTCATTCATTCATTCAATTTCTATAGATGACCATCTCAGCCTCATCTCTTTTCTTTGACTGATGGTATCTAAAGAGCAGTTTTAATTTTGTAAGTATTCATTATGTAAATATTTCTGGACCTCAAAAATATCATGCTGTTCCTTCCTCTGCTTCTTTATTTTTTTACTCCTCTCTTGTAAATAAATATGGTCAACCAACATTGTAGAAATGAATTCTATTGCCATTTAATCTCTCCTTCCTAGAAAGGGTTTGATCAGAGTAAATGGAATGGGAGAAATTTTATTACCTTTGAAGATAGGGAAGTTGGTTTGATTCAAACCTATTAACCCAGAGAGATTAAGGCTAGGATTTAGATTATGTTTTAGTATATCCTCTTCAAACATATTTTCTGATTGGTTGCAGCAAATACCTGGAGAGAGTGAATGGTTGTTTGGACACTGCAGTTTGTACACATCATTTATAAACTGATGAGTGCATTCAATTATTTTGACAGCAAAACCCCTCAAAAGAACAAAATGTTAGACCTTCCTTGTACCAATTACATCACCGTGTCATCAGATATTTCCCTGTAGCCCTAACAGGCTTAAAAAAAAAAACCACGAAAAATATTGTTCAGCTCGCAGCCAGAAACTGAAAAAAGTATATTTTAAAGAAATTGCTAAGCAACTTTACACACACTCTATACTACTCAATTTATATTTAAATTGTTACCTTGCCTTCAAAACTTTATACTATTCATTCAATGTTTACACATCACTGGATGAGAGAACACATTGAGGACTCAACCACTAATGATTTATATAAAGTCTGTGTATCTCTGAAAGTGTGGCCGGATGTTGCTATAAATTACATGAGTAGAAATGCTTACTGGCATAGAAATAATTCATAGGGAGTAGCAAATGGATTAAGAGTAACTTTTAAACTGTATGAAACTTCATGAATGCTTTGCAAGTCACTTAATATCTCAAAAAAAAAGTCTGGTGTCAGCATTATTGAAGCAAGTGTTATTGACCAATATGAAGACTGTAATCTGTTAACTTCATCTTTTCTTATTTAATTGTCTTCAACTGATGCATTATTATAGAAACTCAGTGGTATTTCCCATTTAATTTTAATCTGTAATATATCCTCAGGATTAGAACACTTTAGAAATGTTTGAGCTAAGTATTCTTTTGTACCTTAAAAAAAAAAAAAATATTTTGGTATGGCATCAGGGGTGGGTTCTACCCACCTTCGCTACCGGTTCTCTTCGTGCATGTGCGTGCATGTGCGCGTGCGAAATTTTCACACGTGCGCGAGCGAAGCGAGCGTGCGCGTAAACCACGCTACCGCGCATGCGCAGAAACTTTAATTAATGAAAAATTGCCGAAAAAGCGCTCTGCGCATGTGCAGAGAGCTAATTTCAGCGATTTTTTAAAAAAAAGGTGAGTTGGGGCGCGCGGGTGGGCCCAAGTCTGGGACGCTGCAAACCGGTTCGGTGATGTCACAGCGTCACCACTACCTATTCGCGCGAACCGGACCGAACCGGGGGCAACCCACTGTATGGCATCCAGGATGATTGAAAAAGGACATTTATTCTATGCACTTTTAAAGTATATTGTTAAAGAAGCGTAAGACAGTTTTCTCAGAATTAAAGTATTACGTTTTTACATATATAAGAAATTCATAGTTCAAATATTGACCCCCAAACACACATATAGACATATATATATATAAACAGAGCTAAACATAAGGTGTTCATTGGCAGATTCATTTATATAAATAATCCCTCATTAATTCTGAACTTCAATCCCTGGGTAATTTCTCTTCTCTAAATTATTTTTTAAAATATTCTCTGTTTAAGAGCATTGAGGATGTGGTATTGGAAAGCTATGGGTGCTACACTTTCCAACATATTTCTCAGTGGTCTATGGAATTGTATAGCTTATTGTTTTTATTATTACTGTTATTATTTATTATATCCTGAAAATGTCTACTCTGATGCTATTTCAAATGTGTGACTTTAAGCAGTTTACAGGTATATATAATAAAGCATACAATATGAGATATAGCAAAAAATTAATGAGCTCTTTTAAAACAATCTAAAACAAAATCATTTCCACTTAATAATACTGCCCAACACTTCTAGCATCTAAATCACACAGCCCTAATTCTGAAATGGTTGCTTTAAAAATCAGATTTTAACCCATTTCTAAATGTTAGTTATGAATATTGATACTTTTGTATCTAAAGGTGGCTGATTTTATAGAAAAGGAGACTTTGCAAAGAGTTCTGGTCCTGTATCTTATCCTAATGCTTCTCACAGAATTTGGATTCATAACAGTTTTGTTCAATTAATGAACATATATTTTTCCTCTAACATAGTCTGTAACGTAATAATTTTTCTTCATCTACTAAAGTGACTATCATAATATCAAAATCAGCAGATTGAATTAATTATGTACATCAAAGTTGAAGAAAAGCTGAAGACCTGAAGAAAAATGTCTTGAATTTGGAAAATAGTTGGATGGACTGCTGTTGTATTTCAGCATTACTATGAATTTCATATACTGTCTTCATCAAAAAGACAATCATTTCAATAATTAGGAATATGTTTAGATGTATTGAAATTGTATGATACTCGAACATGGCACCATTCATACAACGATATGTATAAATTTTAAAAATAATAATAAAAACTTGATTTAAAAAAAAGAAGACAGTCATTTCTTGCCCTGTTCCCTTGCCACTAATGCAGAAATCTTTCTACAGAGGCACCAGCACACTTGTATTTATGTTACTTTCATTTTAGGTGGATTCTATCATTGATATAATATTTAACAATATTCATAGTACTTTTTTTTTCAAATTAGTAACTGTACTATTGTAGCTGAATAGTCTATTTTCTGAGTGGAAATTATGGACCCATATTTCCTCATTCAGGCATTCAGGATATAAGGTATAATAAGGGACATTTATCATAGCATTGATAATGTTCATGAGTTTAGCATAAATCATTAAAAATATTTTCGTAAGCTAAACATTAAATTGTTTGAGGTAACATGACTATGGTCACCCACACCTAAGATGTAATAGAAAACACAGATTTGTGGGTTTATACAGTTTATTATAATAATTGCTAAATCTGACCAATAATATATGCGAGCTTTAAAGATACAAATCTGGAAATTTAAAATTGTTACAAAATTATGAGATGAATGAGTGCTTTTCTTGTGCTATGGATAAATTAAAGCACTCTGCAAGGTGCTTTACCCATAATGTGTTATCCATATTTTGAGGCCTTACATGTTCTAGCTCAAAACAGGTTATAAAAAATTTCATTTAAAAAGGACATTCTTTAGAAGTTTTTTCTTAAAGGTGAGATGATACTTTGAGATTCCTTACCTGTATAGCAAATCAATCACGTTAAATAACAGAGATCTAAGGGGTGGGGGGGAGAGATTCTTTGCAAGACTGTTTTTATTGCTTTGATATAAAAGACCCAATCTGCATGAAAACTCTTTTAAATCATTATTGAACTGCTGAATACTTTGGGAATACAATCCTTTGATGCCGAACTTATTTTATTTTAAAGAGGTTGGAATCACAGTGAAAGGCTTCATTTCCTCTTGAGAAATAAAACTTCTATAAAGTGATCTATTCCACATTTACAGGAAACATAACTTGTGCTCAAGAGCCAGCAGAACTACAGTTTAAAATGAAGTTTGCCATAGTTTCTCATGTTCTGATAAACAAAAATTTCTGGAAGTTTGTTGCATTTAGAATTCATGCTCTCAAATTTTTTTCCTCATAATTTTTAGTGGGCAATTGGAAAGAGAAGAAAAAGTACTTGAGACCTATAGAAACATTATCAAAGAATACCCACTTACTTTGATATACATATAGATATATGTTTCTTTGAACTTTGCAAGACCATAAGAAAACACATCCAAGAAGAAAATGTCAGTTTAATATGAAGCTTGTGAAAAAGACAACTGAAGAAAATAAAGCAATTAACAGAGCAAAATGCAAGCTTATAAATACAAGAAAGAAGTTTCTTGCATTAAAATGTAAAGATGTCTCTGTGTATAGAGCAAGACAGGAAATGTTAGAAATAATTGGAAAATTCTATTCAGAACTGTACAAAGAACAAGATCACTCAAAAGTAACAACATCCATGAAAGAGGAAATGCCAGATATCCTAGTGGAGGAAGTATCAAGTGTCATAAAATCAATGAAAAATGGCAACGCTTCAGGAAATGACTTTGTAAAGTTGGAATGCTGAAAGCTGGTGGTTACAGTTTACAGAAGATACTATGAAAACTACACTTGAGATGCCTCAGAGAAGAAAAAAAAACAAAGAATAAAAAATAACCTCAATAGAGTAAACAGTGGGTGCCAACTATTTTTTATGTTGGCTCTTTTAAAGTTCTGGGTCATATTTCTTTCATACAAAAATTATTTTGTATTTGTGGAGCATGAAGAACCAAATCTGTCTATACAATAGCAACAATTATCAAAATAATCTATGAGGGTCACAATTAGTTTTTATTTTAAGGATTAGAGCTGCTATTATTACACCACACTAATATGACACTTTATGAATTATAAGATGACAGATACCTGTTGTAAGGGATATAACATTTCAAATTCAACATAGGAAAATGGGAAGGAAACAGTAGATCAAAAGTAGATAGGAAATGTACATATACATTTAAAAAGTTTTCTTGTTATAATAGGAATTTGAGTAGACATAGAAAGAAAAGGTATGTGCAAAAAATATGATAAAAAATGAACTTTAAAAGAAGGAATAAAGTAATAGAAGTGGCATTCCAGTTTTCAGCAAAAATATTCTCAGAAATAACAGCTACAGCTATTAATAATCAGGATCATAGTGAAATTTATGGTCATACTGGAAATGGTGGACAGATATAGATAGATATATTTGGACACTGAGGGCACCCGTAGGAATGCACCAGATCACTAGTACTCAATGTTCATGAAGTTTCAGTGATGAGCCCACATTTTCCCTGCATTTTCCTGCATAAAATTATTTCTTTTCTGATGCTTATGCATGGTTTGGCTAGTTAAAGCTTTATATTTCCCAAAAGTACAGAGTTCATTATAAAAGTACAGAACCCAGCCCCCACTTTTACACACATGTGCTACTTTTTAGTATATTTTAACTGTTAATCATTATTGTTTTATATTTTTATAACCATTATAACTTACAAAAAATTGGATAAATAAATTAATAAATATACACCACCTTAATTGATCATGTTCATGTGGTGTTTATGCCTTAAAAGTACCTTGCAGGGCAAGGCAAATGGATAGGCTAGAACTTTTTCATATAAATGTTCAATATCTCCTCGAAGCAGTGGTGGGTTGCTCCCGGTTTGACCCGGTTCACGCGATCCGGTAGCGGTGACGCTGTGACATCACTGAACCGATTCTCCGTGGCTGGAAGCTGGGTCCATCCGCGCACCCATACTTATGATTTTCTGCTGAACGCGAGCTCCAAGCATGTGCAGAACACTTTTTTTGAGGGTTTTTTTTAAAAAAAAGTTACTGTGCATGCGCGGAGCGCATGTTCGGCGCGCGTGCACACCGATCACGCACAAAGCGCGTGCATGAAGAGAACCGGCAGTAAAGGTAAATAGAACCCACCCCTGCCTAGAAAGTAAAAGATGGCAAACTCCATAATATTTTGAGACTCTGTGTAGAGTTACTCACAAAAAATACTGTACATTAGTCAGGATAGATATTAAATATATTTGACCATTCTTTCATGAGGTGAAGGGCTCCCAGCTATCAAAGGAAAGTGAAATTTTACTTTGTATAATATTCCTTTATAAAATATTGTTATATCTAGTTTTACTGTCTCTTCTGTAAAAATTGCCTTTTTAATTATTCTATTGCTATGCTTTGCTTAATAAACTCAGCTTTTATCTCATATGTGTTTTTTTTCTTCTGCCCATATTTTAGTTTAGCAAAACAAAACAAAGCTGCAAACAATTGCCAAAAAGAATATAAAGGTACATGGAATTTTGGAAAATCAGAGTACACAGCATTGTATTATTGTTTTGTGATTGGCACAGAAAGCAAAATAAGAATCATAACCATTATCTAATGTCCACTTGGCTTCTCATCTGTATATAACTGCATATCAGTTAAATCACCAGAATGATACATCATAAAATATGCAAAGGCATTTAGAACAAGGCCATAATCTTACATGCATTTCATAAGAGAGCCTTTTTTATTATGCATGCACTTGGTGAATACTTAAGTGTAACTGTTTGGCCCAAACTAGAAAGCACTTTGGAACAGTTAGGAACATTGAAAGCAGCAGAAGACAATAATGGTTGCTTTGTTTTATTTTCTAAACAACGAGATATACAATCAGTTATAAATTATGATCAATATTCTAAAACTACAGAAGTAAATGGCCACTGACTTCTATATTTATCACTTCACTTTAATTGTTTAAATTCATGTAGTTACTAACAATAGGAGACATTTATTAGTTATATCTTTCTTGTTGTATAATGACAATATACTATCTTAATTCAGAATTAAAGAAAATTATGTACATTTTTTCTGCCAAGAGAACATCTACTGTAATGAGCCACAAAATAATGTGAAGCCAAGTAGATATTTTCTTCTTCTATCTTACATCTATTCAGCCAAACAGGTACATGCATTCAATTGTATAAAGGTCAGTCATATCGCTAATTCTCATCTTCATTATGAAGCATAAATATCTATTGACAAAGGCAACTTTTGTTTGTATAAATGGACTTACCAAAGACATAACCTGAAATCAATTTATGCATGGTGATATTTTTGGAATATGCTCAAGTCTCTCACTTACTGCAGATAGTCATAAGATAGAAGTCAATGGCTTGTCCTAGAAAAAGCATACTGTGTAGGAATGAGGTAACCCACTGTAAATCTGTATATGAACCAATTTTCAGGAAAATGGTGCTATTTTATAAAATATTCAGGCTACAATATAACCAGGAACTGGACTGTGTAGCTAGCCAGATGAATTTTGATGGACTGCAGCCCTAGATTGAGAATGTGAGGAAAAAACAGAATATAGATGAAAGCGAACATAATGAGAACTTAGTTTCTGACTGGTATTCCACATTCATGCATTTGTAATACAAACTACTCTGATACTATCTATTTAATGCCTAAAATCTAAGATCCATTGTTTATTCTGCCTTAGATATAAAAAAAACCCTATCTAATGGCTGGTGAATCCAATAAATGTAATTGATTAAATGTTCAGTAGAATTTATGAGTCTGATTAGGGAACAAATGTTTTGCATGCAAATTATATTGTATTGCTTGGATTCATTTTGGAAATCTTTGTTTAGTGTAGAAATTAAATCACAGTTCAATACTGTTTTACCTTACTTGCACATAAACAATAAAAAGAATAAATACTTTGGCTTAGAGAAGAGACTGCATATTACTTTACAAAATGAGCATTATCTTATTGTATAATTTGTATCTGTTTTTCTTGAGGTTTACAAAGATATTTTTAAAGTTATTCAAAGTACAGCTATATAGGAGAATTCTTTTTCCAAAATTTACAGTATTTAAAATATCATGTAGTTTAGTTCTGAAAAGCAAATTTAAAAGCATTGGTACATGGTAAATAAATTGTACACAAGCAAAATTTTATGTCATTATTAACATTAGCATAGATTTTATGTCATTTTATGTCATTACTAACATTAGCATAGAAAACATTTGTAAGGTATCATCCTAAGCTTTCAATTTTCTAGCTTTGTGGAACAGGAGTCACTACAGTTCTGCTTGGGCAATGCATTTCCACACAATTTTCTACATGCAAGCAGATGGTAATGATACTGAAAAGCTGACCTCCATGGCTACAGATGCTTGTTGCATACACAAATATAATCTCCTCCTGGGCTGAGATTTACAAACAAACCTTATACCTAAATGGAGCTTATAAAATCACCTTAATTAAACTGGCAAATTTTAAAGAAATTAAAAAATACGGATAGACAGAGCTACAATTATTATCCTAAAAAGAGCCATGGTGGCGCAGTGGTTAGAATTCAGGACTGCAGGCTAACTCACTGCTTTCTCCAGGAGTTCGATTCTGAATGGCTCAAGGTTGACTCAGCTTTCCATCCTTCCAAGGTCAGTAAATGAGGACCCAAATTGTTGGGAGCAATATGCTGACTCTAGAGAGGCCTGTAAAGCACTGTGAAGTGGTATATAAGTCTTAAATGCTATTGCTACTGCTAAAAAGCTATTGCATATTTTTTATAACAAAATGTAAATTATGCTTCTTCAAAAAGTGTTACAAAAAACTCGTATTTAACACAGCATTCATGGAGCAAAACATGAGATTCAGAACCTTGATGTTATATTCCCATTCTTTATTTTGTCTCTATGTAACCTTAAGTCGAAGTTGTCCTGATGCTGAAATAAAAATGTATTTTCTCCTGACAGCTTGAATAGATGGAACCCTGCCATCAGATTTAATAAAGCTTTCAAACTGATTTTGACAAAAAGAAAGCTTAAACCTTATAGAACTGGAATGCTCTATTTCCATGATGTAGTGAGGAGCCTTTTCCCCCTTACCAGAATCAAACTTTCTAGCTCAACATGTTAAGATATATCTTTTGTAACTATTTACAAAAGGAGATAAATGGGGTTTTTTTTAAGTAATAGCTTTTTTCAATGTCCAGTAATCCAAGAGATTTGCTGTTTCAACATTTTTCCAAGTAGAAAAAGCTGGAGGTGAAACCTTTCTATTTCAAGTGATTGAAAAAATGGTGAAATAAGTATACTGGTAAATTTATTAAGAGAGAGAGGGAGAAGGAGAAGCTTGAGAAAGAAAACTAGCAATTAAAAATGTTTCTGATAAAACATTTGAAACAGCAATCTTCTGTTTGCAAGGTAAGTATTAGAACTATTGTACTATTACAGAATTCCTGGTAAAAATAAGACTACAAAATATAAAAGACCATAGTAAGCACTGACTCAGTTGAGGGGGTATTCATGCTTCTGCACAGAAGCTAATGTGCTGCTGGTTTAGCTTGTACTGAATGGACAATAGGACTTGAGGTGATACAAGAATACTTCAAAACTGTAGAATAAAAGCTTTCTATCAAATCCATTTTGATAGAAAGATACCACTACAACTGACTTCCATTATAACATTACATAAATCATTAAAAAATTTCAAGAAACGTTTTACATTACATTATTAATTTGACATTACACACATGTTCTTAGTTTGATATTTTATTTTCAAACACTAAAGACAATTAATAAAGAACAAAATTAAAATTATATCAGACCAAAAGGAAAATAAAAAAAAAGATCTCTCCAAAAATCTTTTTAAAACCCTACAAATTTAATAGCTTACAGTACCAAAGATCTAACATGTATGTTGAACATATAAATGAAATTGGTTTACAAACAATACCTTATAATAATATATTATTATCAAATATTCACAGGTAGAAATACGGTACATTACATAATACCATTGTATTATTATAAAGCATCATAAAATCTATACCAAATAAGAATATATTGTTCACTCTTTGTTTGAAAATATTGTCTTTCCAAAAGAGATAAATTGTATATTTTAAAAAGTCAGTTCTTGAAACAGAATAACAGAGCTGGAAGGAACCTCAGATGTCTTCTAGTCCAATTATTACTGACTCAGCAGATATACCCATTCTCTCATTAAGGTGCCATTCTTACCATTGTGCCTCATATTACCTGAACTTCATCTGTTTAATCCTTATTCCTTTGTGTATCTAAATTTGTGGGGGGTTTTAATTGCTTCTTTATGCAATTTATGCAATTCCTATATTTGTCCCTGATTAGTTTTCATGTTTATGTTTTACTTGGCTAGCTGCCTTGGGCACTTCTACTGAATAATGGCAGTGAGATATTAATCCCTATACATATATCTTTGTCTCTTTAGCATAGAACACTTGGTAACTCTTTGCAGGAAGAAATTCTTTGCATTCATTAATCATGTATTGACTTTGAAGTTAAGGGACAGACCTATTGGTTGCTGGAAAAGTGAGTTTAACAGGGAGAGTGCAAGCTTATCCAAGATGTTGCCTGTAGTTTTCAAGGAAACTACCTGATGCTAACTATCTTGGACCATCTATATTATTTCCTCCTGCAATATAATTTCTAGAGTATTGCAGCTACTTTCAACAGTGTGTTGTGAAGTGAAAATATAATTTTCCATTTTGTGTCTTCTAAGGGAAGACGAAATCAACGTAATACCACCGTTTTAGGAAGGAACATACTCAGTACAGAACATTTTTTAAAACAGAGCCATAAAAAATGATTAAAATATTTTAAAATAACATAAATTTCACAATATATTTGTTTTAAGGATTGTCGGTGTGGCTATTTTACATATGTTTTTTCAAGGTATAAACAATATTAATCTGTATTCCAGAACTTACACCTTCAAATGAGTTTATTTCTTAATATATCAATGGACTGTGGAACTCAGTTATTTCTAAATGTCCTTTTAAAGATTTTTGTATCCCACCTTTACTATTTTATAAATAAATCAAGGGTGGCAAACATAGCTAATACTCTTTCCTCCTTTTCCCACAACAACCACCCAGAGAGATGAGTTGGTCAGAATGAGTCGGTGAGAATGACTGATTCAAAGTAAGCCAGCTGGCTTTCATGCCCAAGGAACCAATTTTTCTAGTTGGC
>JANHFM010007707.1:332110-344448 GCA_032468115.1 Grayia smithii | reverse complement strand
CCTTCTTTGCCCGAAGGATCTACTTAAGTGGGATTTTCGGCTGCTTTTTCAGCCTGAATCCACACTTTTACAGAGCGGTTGCGGGCAGCTCAAACAACGAGCTGTCAACACGATCGTATCCCAAACTGGAAGCCCTTTGATGACATTTTTGATGTTAGGTGTCCATTTTAGATCTTGCGATATGGTAGAACCTAGAAATTTGAAGATCTCTACTGTTAATACTGTGTTGTCTAGTATTGTAAGAGGTGGAGGTATGGAAGGGTTTCTCCTAGTCTACCACCATTTCTATGGTTTTTAATGTGTTCAGTTCCAGATTGTTCCGGTCGCACCACAAGGCTAGTTGTTCAACCTCCTGTCTGTATGCAAATTCATCATTGTCTTGAATGAGACCGATCACTGTTGTGTCATCTGCGAACTTCAGTAATTTAGCAGAAGGATCGTTAGAGATACAGTCATTGGTATATAGAGAGAAGAAGTGGGAAGAGCACACAGTCTTGGGGGACCCCTGTGGCAATTGTACAGGTATCTGATGTGATTCTGCTTAGCTTCACCTGCTGATTCCTGTCTGTTAGGAACACACTTACAAGTGTGTTCAGGTACCTCTAGCTGGTTTAGCTAAGTTAGAAGAGTGTCTGGAATGATGGTATTGAATGTTGAACTAAAGTCTACAAAGAGGAGCATTGCATGGGTCTTTGGAGATGTTGTAGGATGTAGTGCAGAGCCATATTAACAGCATCATCTGTTGATCTATTTGCTCGATATGCAAATTGCAAGGGGTCTAACAGCAGATCTGTGATGGTTTTCAAGTGGGACAGCACTAGCCTTTCAAAGATTACTATGGGTCATTATATAGACGACCAAATATTCAGGCTGGATTTGGCATTTTTGTCCACCCAGTTTAGGACACCATGCATTCTAGTCCTGCCTTAGGCTCAAAGCTAGCTGGATTACTTTGTGCTGGTCATTGTGCCTAGGAAGGAAGTAATGACAAATTACTCCCAAAATTTTGGCAAAAAATGGTAGTTGCTTTGAGTCAACACTGACTTAAAAGCACTACATACAAATAAACATATCTGCTTTGTTTCTAGGTCTTCCTTACTTAACATTTCCATGAAGCTATGGAAGAATAAAAGAACAATCCTATTGCTTTGATTATCAGAGCATTAGAATTGGAAATGATTAGTGTCATAGGAGATAACTTGGAAAGATGGTGGCGGCAACCATGTGTACAAACATCTGGGAAAAACAGAAAGGCAAGGGGATTAGTGTGGAAGAAACAACTGGCAAAAGCGATAGAGGAGGAAGCCCACAAGTCTTGTTTTCACTTCTCTTTTCTATATTCAGAAATGATGCTGGAGAACTATTATTGATCTGTACCTACTCAGTTAACCAGCATATTTGTCGGCTGCATAAAACCATTTGGGAGAGATCATCCAGAGCTTTGAAATGGGGGTGTCATGAGTATGCTGATGACACTCAGCTCCATTCCTCCTTCTAAAGGAAGCAACCAGAATCACAAGATCAAATTGCCTACATTTTCATTCCCTCCTGCAATGGGAAGAGGAAAAAGCAAGAAAAGGATCATTCAAGTTTGCAGTAGCTATAGTCTCTAAACTGAGTACAACTCTGGTTCTATTGACAATGTCTGGATTGGAATGTCTGAAGTTGTGTTTTAAAAATGATCAGGAGTGGCACAAGAGACAAGCAGTACAGGCAGTCCTTGACTCACATTAATTTGTTTAGCAACTGTTCAAAGTTACTACAGTACTGAAAAAAACTTACTACAGTACTGACCGTCACAGCATCCCCATGGTCATGTGATCAAAATTTGAGTGTTTGGCAACTGGCATGTATTTACAACAGAATCCTGGGATCACATGATTACCATTTGACCTTTCCAGCTGGCTTCTGACAAGCAAAGTTAATGGGGAAGCTGGATTTGCTTAAGTCTGCATGATGCGGCAAAAAAGGGTTGCAAAATCTGGCACAAGTCACTTAACAACTGCCTTGCTTAACAACAGAAATTTTGGACCCAATTGTCTTTAATTGAGGACCACCTATACAGAACTGCCTCTAAATATTTTTGTAAAATGGTCATGTGCTTTGCAACCATTTGATTAACGTTCTGACATGTGACTTTTCTTGCACTATGAAATTGGAAATGCAAAATAAAAATAAAAAAATTGAAAAGGCGTAGTCTCCTATAGGGCAGAATTGCCCTTAAATTTAAAACAGAAATAAACTAAGAAAAAAAAATGCTAATATAGGAATGAAACTGAAGCAATACAGATGGTCCAGTGAGATTCTGTACCTAAGACTCCAAAGGACAATATTGGGTAATGTAGCAGAAGCAGTCAAGCAGATAAAAGCAGCCAAGCTACTTCTGTATCTGAGTGGTAGAAACAGAAATAGCTCATTGTTGAGTTTCTCTGTCATGGCTGAGAGATACAGGAGCAGGATGTTGAGTTTCCTCAGCCATTTCCTTAGCTTAACCCCAAATTCTGTTCCATTCCCTCAAGCAAGCCCCCCTTCTTATGTAACTGCAAGTGAGCACATCTGTGTCAAAAGTAATTGATTAGTTTAACTTTGACCAGCCAGATTTTCCTTTTAATGGGGATTCTGAGCTAGCTTCAAATCCTTGTTTGAAGTCTTCCAAAGATTGCTATACTATGCAAACACAACACATATGCACACACTCCATCCCATATTTTTGTTAGCATATATTTCGGAATGTTGGAAAATAACCAGGTGAAGAACTCAGCTTACAGAACTTGGTGGACTTGTAGATTGGATGAGCACAGGTCCTACTTTAAAGTTCTCACATTAAAAGGCTATCAAAGAACAGACACTGATTTTAAAGGCTATGCCATTCAAGTCTATTTTAAACATAAAAAGGGATGAGATAGTAGGACCTTGAAAGTGCCTAAGAACAGTGAGCACCTGGATAGCATATTGACCAGCCACATGTACAATATTACCCAGCCTGTCTTCTCCTGTCTAGTTGGATTTTCGTTCAACCATATGGATGTGATAAAAAAAACAAAAACAGCATTCTACTCCATTATGGCATTTCAGTTATACTGAAACTGATGGTTGTATGGTCTGCATAATATAAAGAACCAGTATTTTCTTCTCTTTTTTCCTTCCCTCCCCATCCTCTTAGCTTTTTGCACCATTTTTCTGTACTGTAAGCTTGAAGGTAGAGATGTATTAACTGCTGATGAATAGGACATTAATGTTTCAAGTAAACTAAGTCAGCTGTATTTTTTGTTAAAACTATAGGAAGTATTTCTAAAATCAATATGAACTGATTATATATAACACATGATCTGTATTATCTTCTTTACTACATTTTTCGGTGACATATTATAAATCCAATCTACTTGCAAATCGAGGGAATGGTACAAAGACAAGCTCTGGAGCCACACATTTAGACAGGACAAAAGGAAAGTTATACTGTGGAGGAATGGGAGAGAGCAGTCACAGCTGAGAGAAATAGTTCAAGGCAAGAAAAATGGATGAAATTACTTGGGTTCCCAAAGGAGCATAATTTTGAAGAAAGAAGACATGGTTGAGATAACAGGGCTGCAGTCCAGTTTCTGGAAATCTTGTACTTCAACTTTCCCATAGCTGGTGGCCTAACTCTTCCTGCCTTTTAGTTTTGAATGGGCAAGGTCGTTTATTTCCCAAAAAACTATGGGACTTCTTCTGTGCGACCCAGAGGAATGAGGATTCTCTCTTCCTCTAAACTATTGCTTCCTAATGGATGTAACACTGTCCAGGAAATTGACGACAACTTCTAAAACACTTTGTGATCCTATTCTGGGGAATGGGGAAAGAAGAGGAGAAGGGGGAAAGAAGGAAATTCCACTAAATGCATGCAAGTACCTGGGTGGCTTTTTGTGTGCTTTTTGATTTTTGCCCTTCCTGTCCAATTTGGAATCTATCATCTCTTTCTTTCTCACATACACAAAATGTGTTTTTTTTCCCCCTTTTAAAGTTATCATTCTGTTTCCTGAAAAAAATTAGTGAAAGAAAATCTCACTGGCTGAGTGGGATCTCCTTTTTCTTATTTAGCAATAACAAGTGTTTGTGTGCATGCACATGCAAACTGTTCCTCTTTTAATTGAACCATAATTTCCCTAAGAATTTGCAACTGGCCTGAGCCTTCATGCTTCACTGAATTCCTAGTGCAAGATGGTCTGAGAATATTATTTCCCCATTGCTAAAAGGGAGTCTTCTATGTATGAGAATTGTTGAAGAAAGTATCCTTCCCTGGAAATATTTAGAGAAATTACCCACCCAATTTTTCTGTCAATAGATTTGGTGGACAATTTCAAAAATTATTTGTGCCTTGGCTATCTATTCTCTACCAAATTTTATTCAAGAAATGTGCTGATTACTCTTCAAGACAAGATTGCTGAATTAGTTATCACATCTTTTGAATGACAATGTACTATGTTGTTTGTGTAAATAGCAATTGTGGGACTATTGTTTTTTAACAACAGAATTGGGTAGCATCAGAATAGGATCAGAGCAAGTTGGTACTCAGTTGATGGTATCAAAACATCAGTAAAAAATACACAGAACTACTAAAAATGGACACTTCTCTTACTATTTCTGAAGAATAATGGAAAAACTATTCCAGGCTCTCTTGGTCTCTCTCACTCACTCCAGAGGTGGGTTTCAGCAGGTTCTGACCAGTTCTGGAGAACTAGTACCGGAAATTTTGAGTAGTTTGGAAAACCAGTAGTAAAAATTCTGACTGGCCCCACCACCATCTATTCTCTGCCTCTCGAGTGCCAGCTGATCAAGAGGAAATGGTGTTTTTGCAGTAACCTTCCCCTGGAGTAGGGAGGGAATGACGTTTTTACAGTATCCTTCCCCTGGAGTGGGGTGAGAATGGAGATTTTGCAGTATCCTTCCCCTGCTACTCCCACCAAGCCATGCCCACCAAGCCATGCCATGCCACGCCCACCAAGCCACACCCACAGAACCAGTAGTAAAAAATAGTTTGAAACCCATCACTGACTCACTCCCATTTTCAAAGACCAGCGGCTAGAAAATTTTTCTCACCTGAAAAACTGTGGGCTAATCTGCTGTGTGATAGCTAAATTTGTTAAGGTTTTTCTTTTACCTATTTGATAAAGTTGTATGAGTACCCATTTTACTGGAAGACGTTGCAACAGGTGGCCTGTTTCCTTTTTCTGGGTTGCTTATTTTATTATGAAAAGAGGCACCTGGACTTTTCCTTCAGCCTTAAGAATTAGGCTACTTGTCCAATATACTGAAATTGCTACTACTCTTCTTGCTCCTCCCTCAGTTGTGATAGCTCTTGCAGAATCAGTCCATTGAGAGGCTCCAGGTGGCTTCCTGAAGCAACTTATCTTTCAGAGAAATTCACTTTATCAGTGATGGTAAATGGAATTTCTCCATTCATATCACATGGCTCACCCCATGTGGTATAAATGAGTTGTTTTACAATCTGCACCAGCAAAATGAGTTACTCCAAAGAAGCAGCAGGTTAGCTGCTGCAAAAAAAGCCATAAGTAACATCACACAATATTGATTACCACTGACTAAGAAGATGGAAAAGTACCCCTATGAATAACAAGGACCATCAATAGTACAAATTAACTAGAAGTTTAGTAATCCTCTTCATGAATAGGATAAGCTGTTTGTTTGGAATGCTGATCAAGGGACTAAATGATGCAGGCTTGTCTCCAGTCGAATATCATAATTCTAAAAATGAATTATGAAGCATGTGGAAGAGGCAAAGTAGCTCACCTCTGTTATGGCCTTTAGATGTTAATTTGTAAAGATGTTCATTTTTTTTTTTTTGGTGATGGGCACATTTGATGTTTGGGAAATATATTGTGAACAATGTCACCAAAAACAGTCAAACAAAAATGCTATTATTTTATAATGTTTCCCCTTTTCTCTCCTCTCCCCCTTCCTTTGTGGCACTCCCTACCACCCTGTAGTTTACTATTATTTTCTAGAAATCTGTGGACAAAATATTCCACCATGCCCATTAATTTTTTACTGTTTAAAAAGGCTTATGGGATCCTGTTCATTTGGAAATAAAAATAAAGCTAAGGACTCCAATTTGTGTTATAGTATGCTAGTCTCATTTAATATTGTTAATTAAAATAGTTGGGAGTGGGTTGTTTGTCTCCGCCTACCCCCAAATAAGATGGTCAAGGAACTTAACCCCAAAAAGGAGCTATGTGATATGTTATATACCTGTTGCTCTAGATCAGTGGTTCTCAACCTTCCTAATGCCACGACCCTTTAATACTGTTCCTCATGTTGTGGTGACCCCCAATCATAAAATTATTTTCGTTGGTACTTCATAACTGTAATTTTGCTACTATTATGAATTGTAATGTAAACACCTGAAAGGCAGGTGTTTCCTCGACCTTTCTCACAAGAGCAATGGCCTACATCTAACAAAATTCAGAGTCTACGGCACCTACTTGGAATAGGACCTATTAGACTCACCTGGAGATGGATAGAGGAGGTGTCTTTGTTCCTAAGACCATCAGAAATATATGTTTTCCAATGGCCTTAGGCGACCCCTGTGAAAGGGTCGTTCGACCCCCAAAGGGATCCCAACCCACAGGTTAAGAACCACTGATCTAAACCATCAGAAAAATAAACTGGCATAGATTTTGCTTTTCCCAGCCAGTCCAAACTGCTTCTCTTCTAGCTTTCAGCCAGAAGATGGAATCCTAAACAGTTAGACTGTTTAAAAACATGAGCTTAACTGTAGTGTACAATTATAGTTATTAGCTTGTATATTAAGATTCACCATTGATCTCTCTCTGGCTCTGCTTTATTTGCATTGTTATCCTGACATGGCACTGTCTTTTCAATATAATAAAATAAAAATAAAATAAAATAAAAACATGAGCTTAGCACTCTCTTCCAATGAGGAAGATCATTTTCAAACAGATGGATTAACATGTGGCAGGTATTGGGGCCGTGTTGTGCCACTGAGTAGCAGAGAAAGTTCTCTTTTTTCAGCTTCATGGTGCAGTTCATGTCTCCTTCCATTACTGGTCAGCTGCTGTTTGGGTGATTCTACTCTCCAAGCTGATCTGGATATAGAAGGAAAGATCAATTTGAAAAGTAAGCAGAAGGGTTCTGGAGGATAACTATAACACAGAGGGGAGGGGTCATGGTTGCACTAGCAATAACATTAGCACTTAGACATATATGTTGCTTCATAGTGCTTTACAGCACTCTCTAAGCCAGTGATGGCGAACCTTTTTGCCAGGAGCGGGGGGGGGGGGATGCAGATGTGCCCTGCCCCCATGTATGCACATGTGAAACCCCCCCTCCTCCCCCTCCTCCCTGTTCCTGGCATGCTTATAGCCTGTTTTTCTCTCTCCCCAAGCTCCAGAGCCTTTCTAGGAGCTTAGGGAAAGGCAAAAACGGTTTTATCCACCCTCCCGGAGGACCTCCAGAGGCAGGAAATGACCTGTTTTGACAACTTCCAGAAGTTGTCAAATGGATCGTTTCCTGCCTCCGGAAGTCTTGGGGAGGAGGCCGTTTTTGCCTTCTCCAAGCTCCTAGGAAGGCTCTGGAGCTTGGGGAGAGAGAAAAACGGGCCTTCCCCACCACCCCCGAGGCCCTCCAGAGGCAGAAAACAGTCTGTTTCCTTACTTCCAGTGGGCCCAGAAGGCCCAAAAATCAGCTGGCTGGGGCGCATGCGTACCAGAGCTGAGCTGGCGTGCCTTCCAGTATGGCTATGCATGCTACCTGTGGCACATGAGCCATAGGTTCACCATCACAGCTCTAAGCAGTTTAGAGTCAGCATATTGCCCCCAACAATCTGGGTCCTCTTTTACCGACCCTGAAAGGATGGAAAGCTGAGTCAACCTTGAGCCAATGAGAATTGAACTCCTGGCAACCAGCAGAATTAGCCTGAAATACTGCATTCTAACCACTGCACCACCACTAGCCTAAGGCAGCCAAAAGTTGCAGGAAAATGTCATATCCTAAGAGTCACTGGACCATGCCAATGGTCAAGGAAATATATCAAATTGTATCTACAGTAAAATTATAGTGGCTTCTTCCTTGCTTGAGGGGGAAATGCTACTTTAACACCTGAATAGTTAAGGATGATTCAGGTATGGAGAGAAGAGAGAAAGGGCGACTGAAATTGTTATGAATAGAAATAATTCATATTCTAAAAATCAATTATTGCAAAAGCAAAGTTTTTTTTTAAAAAAAATATTAGAATGTTTCATATGATTTGGAATAGTACTTTCTAAATGCAGAGGATTTCAATATTTAGAAAGGCCTTTATTCAAAACAGACACATTATGAATATGGTAGTTAATTATGGACTGGAGCAGGGGTCCCCAACCCCAAACTGTGGCCCACTACCGGGCCTTGGCCCATTTGAAACTGGGCCACAGAAACAGCATGTGTGCAGCTCCACTTACATGAGCAGTGAGCATGCGTGTGTGCAGCTTCATTTGTGGGAGTGGGCAGTCTGGTGTGCCCGCCATGTGCACAAATGGAGTTGTATGCTTATCCGTCGCTCATACATAACTGTTACCTCTTCCTTCCCCCCCCCCCTCCTCAGGCCACAAAGCCAGAAAGGTTGGGGATCGCTGGACTGGAGAATAACTGATCACAGTTGGAAGCCATGCTACGCAATGGATACCAATGGCCTGCAACAAGAAGCAATGCAGACCACTAGATACCAACCTGGCTTCTTCTGGCTTCAGATACAACTCTGTTCACTTCAGTGATTAAAACCTGACAGGTAGGCAAAAACTCTGAATACAGACATTGGGCTTTTAGAGTTTGGGTGTTGTGGCTTTGTCTAGTTTCCTTTAGCAAGGAAAAAGAATGGTAGTAGAAACAACAGTGAAGACAATAACTGGATTTGTATATATCATTGTTCAGAAAGAGGGCAACACTGGCTAATGATTTTGCCATCCTGTTAGTAGTAGAGTGGAAGGAAGGCATTTGGAAGAAGTATCATAGCCAAGGTCACAGTTATTTGCATTCAGCAGATCCTCAACCAACCTACCCTGCTATGCTTCCTTTGTGACCTTTGTCAAGGATTCTCAATCTCAGAATAAACTGACCTTGGAGGAAGCAAAGTTTCCTCCTCTGATGTCAGCAGTCTTTGTTCAGCTACAAATGGACAAAAAGAAATATCTTATGCCACTTGAGTTCCTGTCATGTAAGTTCCTGACTTAGATTTTTAGTGTAGAAGCAGCAACCACATCCATGTTCAGTTGAGCTTGAAAATTTTGGGTTATATTCCAAGTTTGACCATCACCTATTTCAGACAAATAAGAGGGTGAAAATATTTCTGCTACAATTAGGCGCAAGTGAGGTAAAAGGTTTGTCTATTTCTCTCGCGTGCAGAACTGAGACAGTAAGTTAAGTACATCTTTCTACGAATGAGAAAAGGCCATTTCCAGAGTAAACAAATGTTCCACCCAAAAAATAAAAGTTCAGTTTTCAAGAAATAGCCTGAGAAAACTTCCCCTCTTCTTCTAGATATTGCTTCTCTGCCAGTAAGGAAGTTTACACAAGGAAAAAAGAATGATTAAAAAACAAAGCAAAACTTGAACAACTGGTTTTATGAGATGAAAAGGGTGGAGAATGATATCATTCATCACAAACTGGATGACAAAGGTGCTTGTTTTGTGTTGGATCGGGTGAATGAAGACTCGGAGAGTGACTTTTCAACCACAGCTCTTTATTTACAATCCTCTGCAACCAGTGAACACTCGCTGGCAAAGCTTACTTATATACGATATCTTAACCAATCAGCGTTCAGTATTTTCCCGCCCAAATGGAGGACCTTGGTGGAAACCTCCTGGCTCGATGATTGACAGTCGCAATACCTAACACCCCTCCCCTCTTTGTTGGGTTTGCCCATGTAGCAGACGTCATCTTTCAGGTAAGAGGGGCATTTGCACATCCGTTTGGATTTGCACAGTTCAGTTGGTGGTTTAGTGGCAGCCTGAGTGGTTGTGTCTTCAGCCTCCTGAGGAATTTCTATGGAAGGAACCTGGTCACTACTTGGCTCTACCTCAGAATCTCCCAGGACTGGTTCGCCGGTGGATCTCCGGTTCTGCAGCTAAGGTTTCCGAACCCTTCAGGATTGAGTCAGCTAGGGGGGTGATTAAATGGAATGTAATTATTACCCGGCTCTATTTGTTGGTCTGTAATTTGGAGACGACATCACATTTGGTCTATGTGCCGCCTCCATAAATGCCCATCGTCCATTTGAATAATGAACGATCAAGGCCCGGTTACCTGTTCGATTCTGCCAGATAGCCATAGGGGTCCGTCAGCAAAGTTTTTTACAAATACCGGGTCACCTATACTAAAAAATCTGGTTTTCTCGGAGTGCTGTTTGTTGTTGTCAGGGGAGTAATTGGGATGCAGTCGGTCTAAAACCAATAGCAGCTTTTGGCCCATCAAAAGCTTGGCCGGCTTCTTCCTGTGACCGCATTAGGTATGATGTGCTGCCACAGGAGGAACTTGTCCACCCAGGCCTGCCAATCTCCAGGTGCCAAGCAGCTTAATGCTTCCTTAGCGGATCTCACTGTCCTCTCAGCTTGTCCATTACTAGCCAGATGGAATGGCGCTACGAGAGCATGTTGGATCCCCAACTCTGCTAAGAACCCCTCAAATAAGGTTGCAGTAAATTGTATCTGACACCAATACATCGGGCAACCCATGGGTGGCAAACAAACCTAAAAACCTAATCTAATTTAAAAACCTTGATTACCGCCTTCAGCGGTGGCGCTGTCCATCGGCAATTGCTGATATGCTTGCGCAAGGTCCAACTTCACAAATATCTTACCTGAGCCCAATGAGTGTAGCAAGTGCTGAACTACGGGTCCAGGGTAGGCATTTTGTTGTAGGACCTTATTAAAGGTACACTTATAATCGGCACAAATGTGCACCGACCCATACCCTTTCACTGGGGTCACTATAGGGGTCTCCCACTTTACGTCATCCACGGGTATGAGAATGCCCTGGCTAATCAACTTGTCCAGTTCAGCATCAATTTTGGGCTTCAAGGCAAAAGGAACATGACGTGGCTTCAGGCAGATTGAGGCCACCTTGGGGTCAAGGCTAAAGGTGATAGGGGTGCCCATATACTTTCCGAGCTCCAGCCGGAACACATCCTGAAATTCACTTATCAGGTTGTCGGTGCACGAGCTTTTGATGGTGTTGATACCCGTGATCACCATGACCAGGGTGTCTAACCAGTCCAGGCCAAGCAGGTCCGGTAGTCCCCCTTCAACCACAGTCACAGACAGCTGGCCACAGAACGCGTTGTACGTCATGGTGAGAGTTGCGCAGCCCAGTACCGGAATTCTGTTTCCCTGGTAGTCAGTGAGCTTCAGCTTCTGGCGCGATAGTTGGCTTTGCTGCAGACTCGGCATGGCTCGGTTTAGGGTATGCCAGGATAGAATGGTCACTGAGGATCCCTTGTCGACCTCCATCTCACACGGAGATCCCTCAATGTGAATAGTGATCTTCAGTTTCTTTCTGTAGGCTAAATTAGCCTTGGCAACCCTTGTCTGATTTGTATCAGGAGCCTTGGTGTCGATTCTGTGCCGACGTGGTTTCCAGCCCTCCTTCTTTTTCGGCCTGGGCTGCTCTGCTCGGGGAGGCTCTGGCACTGGTTGGCTTCTGCTGGGCATACTGGCCCTACAAACTCTTGCCAAATGTCTCCTTTTTCCACAACAGCAAAATGTGGCATTTTTGAAACGGCAGGATGCCCGGGAGTGCTGGTCCCCGCAGCTTGCGCATAATGTCTGGCATGGAGCTCGATCTCCAGTTTTCCGCAGGTCAGTTTGGTAGACCTTTTCCTCACTGCTCCCTGATTCCTCGTCAACCTGATGGCTCTTGTGCTCAGTGGGTGATGCCTTGGTGGTTGCGGGTGCAGTGGCGAGTTTCTGTAGTGACTTGGCTGCTTTGGTTGATGATTTGGAGGCCCAAGCCTCATTGAGGGCGCTTTGCAGGGTCAAGTTTGTTCTTGCCAATAAGCGATATTGCAGGCAATATCACACCACAGATTAGCTGATCTGAAAGAATGTCATCTAAGTCCCAGAACTCGCAGTGTGCTGCAGCTTTTCTTTTTTTATATTAAAAAAGTTTTATAAAATTTTTTACAATTAAATTTCAATTAAAAAAAAACACCCTTAACATCAATTCAATATATAACCCTCCCTCCATCGACTTCCTGGAACAAATTACACACATATATATATATATAAAAAGGAAAAATTATTAATATAATTACTAAATTTAACATCAATTTACTAATCTTATCTGTATAT
>JANHFM010007707.1:320771-332010 GCA_032468115.1 Grayia smithii | reverse complement strand
AGGGACTTGGGGCAGCTTACATAAAACAAAAAAACATACAATAAACAATTTAAAAAAAAAAACAATAAAAACACAATTGAAATTGACCGAGGCTCTTGAAGACATTCTGGACAGAAAGAACCATAGGTTTGAAAGAGCGGTCAAAGAGGCCATCTACATTAAAATTGAACAGCCCCCTCTCAATAGAGGGGGGGGGATATGAGAATACCCATCTCCTGCTTACAACATGGTCCTTTCCGCAGTTCCAAGTAGATTCTACAAACAATTCCATTATTCAGATGACCCCGAGAGCACAGATAAACCTCCAAGTGGCCTCAATGGCTCTCAGAAGGAATGCTAACAACCAGATGACTTCAACAAATATAAATCGTTCTATTCATCATTCAGTCATCACTGAAGAAGCTTCTTGGGTGAAAAATGAAAAGTCTTCAAGGAAAAACACAGAAAGTTCAGTTGTCATTTTAGAAAGCATCTTTGGGATAACCATGATCTGGATGACTGAGAATCTCCTTAGATATCATTCTCTGAGGTATGGTTGGTCCCTACCCTGCTCCTTTTTGGAAAAGCCATACAAATGTGATTTTGTCAGTGGTCCTGAAGACCACAAATGGAAATGGAGCTGATCAAGTGCCTAATTTAATTGTATTGTTGCTACCACGGGGATAGGGTAGGGTAGGGTTTGTTAATGGTTTTATGATATGATACACCTATCTGTGAGTTGAGCAGCTACATAAAATTGTTAAATACATACATAATACATCATACATACATACCAGTAATGGGTTTTAAATCCCATCGCTACTGATTTGCTCATGGGTGCATGCACACTTGCGCATGTGATGCTTCTGCTCATGCTCAGAAGCTTCTGAGCATGCATAGAGACATCTAGGTGGGCAAAGCCTCCTCCTGCTGCCACTACTGGTTCACCCAATTGGGGGCGAATCAGTAGCAACCCATCACTGGTACATACATACATACATACATACATACATACATACATACAGTCATTTCAGTGGGAATAATTGCTGAAGCTTGGAGTCCATGCACTGCAGAACATGGCACAGGACTGACCTCCCTCAGAGTCCTTGACCATTTTTCCGACCATTCCTAAGGGAATGCAGTGAGTCTGGTGACATTCTTGTAACATGGGGGACTAACAATAGCAATTCTATTTGATCCTGTTCCTGAGTGGTTCTAATTGCTTGTGTCTAACATATTTTCTTTGATCCCTTTGTAAAATCAAAATGGACATAATAAATATCTTCATTCAAATAAAAGGAACTTTCCAATTCTTCCAGTATCTTAATGGTTTGTGTTTCATTTATTTACATTTAGTCTGCCACTAAGTTGTTCCTTTGTGTTCAGGTCTGGCCTCAGAAGAATAATGTAGCACTTGGGGATGAAGATACAGCCCAGCAACCCAGCACTGGAGGCCAAGATGGAGAAGACCTGAACAGCCACCATATATTTTCCCTTGGTGCTCAGATAGGTGGGGACAAAAGTCACCCACACACTGCAGAAGACCAGCATGCTGAAGGTGATCAACTTGGCTTCGTTGAAGGTCCCAGGAAGATTCCTGGCCAGGAAAGCCACTGTGAAGCAGATGACAGCCAAGAAGCCCATGTAGCTGAGGGTGATGTAGAACATGGCATCAGACCCTTCATTGCATTGCAGGATGATTACTTCAGACTGGGAGTGGAGGTCAGAGTCAGGGAATGGGGGAGAAACTCCTAGCCAGATGGAACAGATGATAATTTGGCCAGCAGAACAAGAAAAGATAATGGAATTGGCCAAAGTTTTCCCTAACCATCTCTTCATTCGGTTTCCTGGTTTTGTGGCCAGAAAAGCCAGCACCACCGTGATAGTTTTTGCCAACAGAGAAGATACGGCTACTGAGAACACAATGCTGAACACCGTCTGTCGGAGAAGGCAGGTGGCTTTCCTTGGCTGACCAATGAAGAGAAAAGGAGACAAAAAGCAAAGCAGGAGAGAGACAAGGAGGATGTAGGAGAGGTCACGATTGTTGGCTTTGACAATGGGAGTTTCTAGGTATTTAATGAATATGATTGAAACTAATGCCGTGGTTAGGAATAATAGTAGAGCAAAAGAGGCCAGAATGATACCCAGATATTCTTCATAAACCAGAAAGGTTATATCTTTTGGGATACATTGGACTCTCCTCTTATTTGAGTATTGATCATGTGGGCACTTGGCACATTTTTCTGCATCTGAGAAAACCAAAAGGATAATTAAAAACAAAACAAAACACCTCTGTTTTCACAGTTCAGGAGTCATTGGATATAAGATGGGTGACAAATAAATTTCATAATCAATCAATAAAATTAGCTTCTTGGGACAACAGCTGATACCGTGAACATTTTCCAAAATGCATGCCTTAGCATCTTACCAGAAAAAAGATATATGATCATGGAAATATCTTCAGACAACATTGGCTCCCTTGGCCAAGAAACAGGGATGAGCACCATCCACTAGAGTTGGACATGACTGGACATGGGAAACCTTTACTTTTACCTAAGTCTGATTCAAGTGATGAAATGCAATGGATCTAAGACAATTCTTCAAGTTTCAAGGAGCTCAGAAGTTCCTAAAAGGTAAATACGAAAAGGAACACCCAAATAAATAAGTGGAAGAGATATTTTCTCAGACAGTGGTAAATCTCATCTAATCGGCCACATCTATCTCTTCCCAGATCTTTCTTCATGTTTTTGCCATTCTTCCCTTTAGATAGGATAAGAAATTATGCAGTTTGAAAATAAACAAGGAAACAATTGAGCTTCAGTGTGACTTTTAATCAAAATGCTCTGGATAAATCCATTTCAACAAAATCCACCTTTCCTCAGGTGTGACTCACCTTCCTGAGTGGAGATGGTCCCTTCTGGACAAGGAATGCAGTCATAACAGCAAACTGGCTCTCCTTTCCGAGCTCGCTTGAAAAATCCAGGGTGACAATTTTCCACACATTTGGACTGAGGCAAAAGCTAAGCAGAAATAGAAAGAAGCCAATGTTTATATGTTAGGACTCACTGAGGTGAGTATTTCTAACCAGTGAAAAGTATCTAAGGGCTTCAAAGATTTGCAAGTGTAGACTCTGCATATTTCTCATATTTCACATGACGATGAAATATTGTTGTGCTTTGTAAAGTTTTCAGGGACAGAACAGAAAAGGTTTTAGCATTTACTAACAACCTGCGGGTTCCTATTGAAATCTGGTTCAGTATGCGTTACTGCCTTCTTAAGGTACTCTTGGTGTTAAAATATGTATTGGTGTTAAATTTAATTTAAGCTTCTAACTTTTAAAATTTTGTAGTAGAAAGATCTGTGATAAGGAGAGTATCTTCTGACCAAGAGGATCCTCAAATATACCTTGCAGATTACATAAAATATTGCAATGACTTTTGAAGTCATATAACACAACTTCTGCCATGAGATTCTCCAGTTAAGATGCAAAAGAAAATTTCCTTATACGTTAGCATTATCAATCTTAGAGGAGTTTTTTTTATTCTATTCTTTATATTTATATAGCTGTTATCTTTGTAAAATAATGAAGACTAAAACTGACTGCCTTTATGCTGCAGGAATTGGGTCATAAGAAGGAGCCTTGTCTTGGAAAGATATACGAGTATAAGATGCTCCGGACTATAAGATGCACCTACCTTTTTTTGGGAGGAAAACAAGAAAAAAAATCTGCCTCTGCCTCCCAGCAATTTGCCTCCTTGCAGCAAATGGCAAACAGCCTGTTTCAGCTTCAATTTCATTTTCAGCACAGCCTGATTAGCACACACAAAAAAATCTGCCTCTGCCTCCCAGCAATTTACCTCCTTGCAGCAAACAGCAAATAGCCGCCCGGAGTCCTTTGGGAGTTGGATGGCATATAAGTTTAATAAATAAATAAATAAATAAATAAATAAATAAATAAATAAATAAATAAATAAATAAATAAAAAATCTTTTTTAAACCTCGAATGTATTTGGGCATAGGCCCACCAATCAAGTTCTAATCCCTGCACTACCAATTCATCTTGGGTCTTTAAGGAGCCCTGCCCAATACTATCATTGGATGAGCTGTGATGGCACAGTGGTTAGAATGCAGTACTGCAGGCTAACACACTGTTCACTCCAGGAGTTCAATTGTGAGCAGCTCAAGGTTGACTCAGCCTCCCATCTTTCCGAGATTCATAAAATGAGGATCCAGATTGTTGGGGGCAATATATTGATATTGTAAACAGCTTAGAAAGGGCTGTAAAGCACTATGAAATGGTATATGAGTCTAAGTGCTATTGCTATTAAATATTTTAATTGAAAATATTAAAGGAGAGGTTAGCAATGCTTATCTGAAGAGGACAGATGTATGTATCTAAGAATCTATCTTTGAAGAGTTTTTATATAATTTTTGATTTTCCAGGATTCTAAATCCTGATTTTTTTCAAGAAACCTGTTTTGTCTAGAATTCAGCACATTTACAGGAAATCTCAGACTTCTTTTACTACAGTCATAACTGTAGTAACATAACAATTTAAATGACACAAAGAGCCCTTGCTATACCAAGGTAAGAATTCTGTCATATATAGGAAGAATGTAGGGTTAAATCCTGTATTTTTCTCCTGCCCTTATATTGCAAAGTGAATGCCCCCTTTTCAGGCTTATTTATTCTAGCCATCTGTATAGTGCTTTCTTAAGAAACTTCTTTACTCATACCTCCCTTCTTCCCATCCTGCTAACCCTGAACATTTTCCAGAACTACTATATAAATGTTTTTACTGTGCCTAGTACAAGTGAAATGAAAACGGTGATGGGTAGTAGTGTGCTTCTCCCTGATTCATCTCATTACATGTACAGACAATATGCACTAAGGATGCCTCCCTCAAGATTATGTATGTTGTTATTATAATAAAAGAGTAAGAGCATCTTCTGTTCAGAATCTCAGAGGGAAACAAAACTCACAGAATCAATTGGAGTGAAATTAGAGTGACATCAAAGAACTGAAAATGGATCAGCAATAACATTTTTAGAACAAAGTTTTTGTCTCTAATGAAGCATGTTGGAAGACGCTTGATTCAGTAAGCAATTTAACCAATTGTTTGAAATACAAGGTAACAAATTTATTGCAATCCTGTCATTTCCTGCTAAATCTTATGTAGTTTCAACGTTCTATGTAATCAGCATAATCAGACTGCCTGTATTGCCTGTGAGCCAGTATAATGAAATAACAGACTTCATAACTCAGGCATTATGAAAACTCTTTTTCTAACTCAAGAGCTGAGTAACTTCCAATGTCACATAATTGATATCATCCTTGGTCAAGCATTTCTGTGTAAAATATTGACACTGATAGCCACAGAATATGGTACTATGAATCAGATTTCTCATGAGATTAAGCATTCAACCAAACATATATAGTAGTATCAAAATGATACTACCAAATAGTTTCACTTCAGGATAGCTTCTCCATGGTACTGCTGCTGTAAAATTTTGATTTGCTCACATAAATTGACTATTTTCTGCCATGGGATACTTAATGCTATAAGTATTTTCAGTCTCCCACCTGCATATTATTTTTATGGTTTACAACAATTCAAAGTTGAACACAATATTGTAGCAATTGATTGGAGGCATCCTGGCAATCCTGTTTTTGCTGGATTCCTAATATCATCAGGGGGAATTCTCTTTCCATAATGTACAGGGATAAAATACTGAAAATGTACTTCATCCAAACAAGGGATGAAACTATACTTCTTTGCTCTACTTTTTACCATTTTTTTCTACTGTACATTTTCAGGGTCAGTATCAGGAATGTTCTTTGGCATCTACTAAGGCCCACATCCCACATGCTAGTTGTTGCTAGCTTTTCATCTCCACATATATAATACAAAAAAATAAAACAGCATTTCTCTAAAGCTAGGTAGTTGTGTGCATGTGATAAAAAACAAGCAACTAATCAGTAGTGGCTTGCATAGAATGGGCTCACAAGAAGGAACCCCCAAAATCGACAATTAATCTATATATCCAGGTTGACTACTGGCTCATCCTAGGCAAGAAATAATATAGAAGGATGTCCTTTTACAGCAAACTTAAGGAAAAGGTTTCTGAGTTTAAACCTGTTTTGCAATTCTATCATATTGACTCTAAATTTATTTTCAGCCCTGCCTTATGATTTGCCTTCTAGTCCTGACCACTGTTCAGTCTGAAAATTCAATCTGAAAAATCAGTGAGGAATATTGTAGAATTCTGGGTGCTTGCTTCTTTTACAGTTATATCTGTAGACAGTGGTCCTTTACAAGGCCTTTGAAAGATTAGAATCAAATTTCTAGATGTCTGGAGTTCTATTGGCCTTTAATAAGGCCTGAGATTCAGTGCCTTATGTTGTAGTGGCCTTTAATAAGTTAGACTATTAAATTAAATGACAGAGTTTTCAGCACAGCTTGTATGGCCCCATAGTGATATCCTTTGATTGCTCCATATGGAAAAAGATACGCAGATCAAGTCTCAGGTGCCATAGCTTTTATCTATCTGAGATTGTGTCTTGCTCTGAAATTTTAATGCTGAGGTTGACATATATCCTGGATGAATGTTTCCCAGCTGGGTGCTCTAGCTCATAAAAAAAAATCCTGCTTGGAGTCATATAGCAAGGAAGTGGTAATCTTGTACTCGCTTCAACTTGTGGCCCAGATTTGTTCTGTTTGATAAATACTTTAAATCCAGCTTGTTGTGTTGAATCCAGGATATGATCAGAGAACTTTTTTCCCTCAGAATACCCTTCCTTAATTTCTAGGATATGATAACCTTCAGAGCAGAGGTCTTCAAACTTGGCAGCTTTAAGACTTGTGGACTTCAACTCCCAGAATTCTCCAGCCAGCTAAAGCTCTGCTTTAGAACTACTTTTCTGACAAAGTGATTATCTTTTTCAGAATCTATACCCTGGTACCCATCCTTTGTTCCATGTTTATACTTTTTCACAGAGCGCTACACAATGCCTCAGATGTCTGTCTCTGTTTAATTCTGCTCTTTCATTATAATACGTAGGAGACACAGTCCCTTGATAGGTAGATTGTATATGATTTGATACACAGATTGGATTTTCAGTCTAGCTCATATGTGATTACATGACTTTATGTGAATGCACACCCAACTTCTCCCAGTTTCAAAAAGGCAGGTTGTGCTTATGCACAGAATAGAAGAAAACTCATGATGTGCTAGAGGTGGCAAACGCTTTTCAGCCTGAACTATATTTTGTACTCTACTATACACAGCATATTAAAATTGTAAGCTGAGTATTGGTATCTGTTCCAATTACATACCAAATAGCAATAGCAATAGCACTTAGACTTATAGACCGCTTCACAGTGCTTTTATAGCCCTCTCTAGGCAGTTTACAGAATCAGCACATTGCCCTCAACAATTTGGGTCCCCATTTTGCTGACCGTGGAAGGATGGAAGGCTGAGTCAACTTTGAGCCTGGTGAAATTTCAAATGCCAAATTGACAGCTGGCAGTCAGCAGAAGTAGCCTGCAGTACTGCACTCTAACCACTGCACCACCCTGGCTCATAATATTATAATAAATACCGGTAACTGTGAATGATGTCAAAGTGGGAATGGTGCATTAAGGCTCAAATATCAAAAGAAGATTTGTATTAAATCGCAATGGGAATTGCTTTATGAACAGCTCCAACATCAGATGGTGCAGTCCTATTCTAAAGGCAGTTTTGTGCTTAGAATATCTGGCAGCAGCTGGCTTTAGGAAAGAAAGGTAATCATGATGTAATAAGTATAGAAGTGAAAGTAATCTTCTACCCTACTTTTTATGGCCTTGATACATGATTCATTCACTGAGATTTATCCACTGTGAAGGATATGGGTCTGAATATTGAACTCTGATCTGAATCTCTGTTTAAAATGTGTCAAGTCTACCGACGATGGGCCAGATGAAAAAAACGTATCTAGTATACAGTACTTTCTAAAATGAGCTTAAAATTCTCAATTTACTTAGTACAATGGGAAAAAAATTCAAAATGAAATCTTATAACTATGATTTACTTCGATTTTTAATTGATAATAGTTTGTGCATTTTTTTCCTGCTATTTTTATCCTTGAAGAACTGAGTACAGAACAGCACATATTTGGCATAGGACAGCCAGTTTGGGTAACGGTTAATGTATCCAGCTAGAATACAAGAGACTGAATTCTAGTCCTGCCTTAGGCCCAATGACAATTGGACGACCTTGGGCCAGTCACCCTCTATCAGTCCTAGAAGGAGACAATGACAAACCACTTCTGAAAAATCTTGCCAAGAAAACTTCAGGGTCTTCTCTGGCCACCAGGACTCAATGCTGGTTTGAAGACAGACACAGTTGTGCATAACTGGACCAGGATGCTCTATGATTGTATCAGAAATGTTATTCCCTATTATCAACTTATTTGAGGCAGAACAAGAAACAACCTAAATTGAGCAGATTTGGGCAAGACAATCTAGCTGAAGCACTTGTTAGAGAATTTATCAAGGGGATGAATGGATGGAATCAAAATCAGTTTGCTTCTGATAGGTTACACCTAGTTTATTCAAAATAAATCAAGAGGAGTATATTGAGGTTATGGCATACCAAGTCAAGATAAAGCAATTCACAGTGGTATTGCAATGGGAACTTTTGATGAGCTTCATTTCAGGGAGGCACCTGAAAAAATCTGCACTGTTGTTGTTGTTGTTGCCAGGTCATATAAAGCTGTTGTCTCAGCAGAGGATTTGAATTCTCTGAACTGTCAAAAATCCCAGGTTTAACCTTTACCAGGTTTAAGCCTTAGAATTTTTAAAGGACATGTGCCAGCTTCTGTCAACTGATGCTCTTTTATGAGTGTGGAGCTGAAGAGGCTACCAACAAGTCAGAGTAGCAGAGAGAACCACACACCCCACATTAGTAACTCTGTGTGTGTAAGAGCTTCCAATTGAGTGTCACGTGACTCCAAATGTAACTTTCTGCTGGGTCTGAATTGTGCCTATGAATCCTGTTTAAAATAGTGCAAATAAACATGTACCATACTTGAATGGAATTATGGATTGCCCATATTCCCAGTGGCAGAGAAGTAAATCTGAGCATGCTTCTACATCCAGGTTTTTCTTCTTCTTGGGAACAGAGCATTTCTGCATAATGAACACCACAGCTTTCTCCGATGTGTGATCATGGCAGAATGAAATACAGTTCCAAACATTTCATAACAAAAGTTAGGGATGAAAGCAGAGACTCCCCATGTTTAGTCTCTGTTGTAGAACAAATACTTATAATTAAACTGAAACCAAAATGAAAACATAGTCTGAGGGAAAGAGCCAAAAATGAATACTATAATCTCTTCTTTCTCCCCCCCCCCCACCTTATCCTTTGCTGTTTCCTGGGAAGTAACGTTGTCATCTCCTAATACTGGATGCCCTTCTGCAGCCAAAACTTCACTTTGATTTTGGCCAGCCAACTGCCATCTGGAAGTATTTAATGACTTCAATATTCATAACTGCCAAAAATTATGTAGGCCCTTGTTCTTTAAAGCATATTTCACTCTCACACCTTTTAATTTAGAAAAAGCTGCTTCCTTAGAGATCTCTCTCTCTTTCTTTCTTTCTCTCTCTCTCTCTCTCCCTCCCTCTCTCCCTCTCTCTCTCCCTCCCTTCCTCCCTTTCCCAGGATATTTTTTTTGACCAGTACAGTATTTCTGTTTTTCTGACTACTTCAGGGACTAGAAGGGAATGGCAAGAAATTGGCTGCTATTTGGAATATTTTACTACTCTTCTACCATTTTCATTTTAAAATACATTTAATGCTGTTCAGTAAAAATTGGCCTTATTCTTTCTAGTTGCTTTTCTATATTTAGAAATTTGACATACATGCACCAGGGGTTTCTATAATGTGATGGCACTTTGAGGAAAATATTCTGAGGTCTAGAAGGACTTTCACTTGCTTTATTTCTTACTTAAATTAATTAAGAATGCAAATTATACATGTCTATTCAAAATTAAGTCAAACTGAGTTCAATGGGCTTTATGCACAGGTAAGTTGATATATGTACATTAAGCTTAAAAGATTCATAAATTCAAAATATAATAATTATAATTTATACCAATATATTTTGGTTCATTTTCTCTTTATCATAGATTACTCTGCAACAATTAGATGAACATGATAACTTGTTTATAACCTGGGCACTATGAATATTGGCAGGTGAGCTTTTCTCATTATTTGCTCACAGTGGTCCAGTCATGCAAAATGTTCCTTAATAATTAATGGGAATTTAATGGGAATTTAAGTGATCTGGATGCAGCAGTAATAATATTTTTAAACTATGCTTTACATTTATTATATTAATCTTTGGAACACTTCCAATCCTCCAGATACACACTGGCTATGTTTAGGTGACATACACTAACTATAGCCGTGGTTAAACAAAATGGGAACAAGCCAAATTCAAGCTGGAAAACTTGAATTTGAACTTGGAAGCTTTAAATGATTTGCTATTGCAGTTTAAAATAAATGCTAATTATAGTTAAAATTAATTATAGCTCTTATTTGGACATTTTTTTAAAAAAAATGAAAGCCATAGTAAAATCTCTTATATTTCACTTTTTCAACCTATAGGACAAAGTATGGGATGGAGAATAATAAAGCCCAGGAAAGACTAAACTCATTCACATCCATTAAATATTAATATGGTGTCAGTTTAAAGTAGCCATTTTAAGAAAGCCATATTAGCAGATACAACTAAATAATTATAATGGCATTATTGTCTCACATTGAGCTTTATTGCCCAACAGTGCAAATTATATTCACTGGACTAACATGGAAAAATTCTGAGATGATCCTTCTCCTATAATTATTATGAAGCCAACAACATTCATAGTCACATGTCAGGTGGACTGCAGACTCCCTCTGTAAATCCAATGGACAGAGACATTTGCTTTGCCACAAAGCAAAAAAGGATTTTGCCCACACCCCCTCCGAGTTTTAGGGCTTTAGGGACTCAGCTATTTCTGAACTCTTCCTAGAAACTAGAAGGTGACTTTAATTTTAAGCATCAGGACTAGGAAATAGTTAACAAGCTTAGTTAGAAATGTTGTGTAATAACTATGTATATGTTTAGTCTAATTCAGGGGTCAGCAAAGTGCGGCTCTTTGGGCCCTCTCCTGCGGCTCCCTGCCAGATGATCCCACCACTAGGTGGCCCCGCCCCTCCCCACCCCTCACTCG
>JANHFM010007707.1:276080-288082 GCA_032468115.1 Grayia smithii | reverse complement strand
CTGGCAGCTGAGGCCAGCCCACCCACTCAAAACACACCCCCACCCAATCAGAGCACAGCCCCCATTCAAAATACACCCCCACCCAATCAGAGCACAACTAAGCCTCCACCCAATCAGAGCACAGCCAAGCCTCCATCCACAGAACACACTCCCTCTGGCAGTTTAAAAAGGAAAAAACAGCCACTATCACACACTTCTCCTAGAAGAACGAAACTGAAGACACCAGCCTGAAGATGACGGATGAGATTTCGTTGAAATGTTGCCCAGATACTTCCAATTTTATGCGGGAGAAAACCCGAATGACCAAAGACCTGCATACAAACACCCATGAAAACCTCAGAAAACAAATATATATATTTGTATATATGTATATTTATATACATTTATATATATATGTTTTTAATAATGAAGCTGACTCAATAAGGAATCTGTTTTTTCATTATTATTTCACATGGGTCTGACTTGGTTTAACTTGTATTTCATTTGTGTAATTATTTGATGTTTCTCTATGTAATTCATAAGACTACATATAATTTGACTGTATTTTAAAAAATAAATGAATATGTTGCTTCTCAGGGAACAGGCCCGCAGAGTCAGTTAGACATTTTCTGAATTTTTGTTGCCCCAATTCCAAAAGGATCCTTAGAATCTTTACTGCAGTTTGTGGGAGAGGGAGTGTGGAGAGGGGATTTCACCCCTTAGATCTCAGCAAAGTTACCATCACCTATACTTACCTATAATCAAGTAAACCTTTATTACAGTTATAACCAGCATAAGAAGGTTAAGGAACAAACAAACTGGACAACAGTTGTTTTCAAAAGTTTTGATGCCTAAAAAAACCTTTGGTGATTATGATAAAGCCCTTCAAACTGAGCACAAATATAATTTCAGAATGATTGCATCACACAGGAATTTCGAGAGATATGAACTTAACTTTTAATAACTATAATGTATTTAATCGTATAATGTTTTTGACATTACATGTCTAGGAGTGTTTTGCTGCTGATTTTCATTGGTACTCAGTGTTGCATTTGTGTCACTGCGGTGTCCAACAATAGTCAGTCAGCATTGATGGATTCCAGTCCTAATACCATTTTTCCATTGTGGCAATGTCCTGGTGAAAACTTTCACCTAGACTGACTGCACCTAGATTTTCAGGAAAGAAGTCCAAGTTTGAATGCAGAAAATGAATCTTCTCTGACATGTTGCACTTCCTGGTTTGTGTGCTGTAAGAGGTTTATCAAACAACTAAATGTAATGTGGTGTTCTTTAGTTACCCCTGCCGCCCCCCCCAAAAGAAATTTCTCAATGACATCCTTAATTGCTTTGCAGGTGATTTTCTCTGGGTTCACTAGCAGCTCTTTGAACTGCTTTGATGACTTATCTGGTCTGTGGATAACAAAAATGCCTTCCTTAATCTGGGCATCAGTTATTCTTTAAAACATCTGTCTCACATAATGAAAATCTTCACCTTCCTTGTTCATCATTTTTACAAAATTTGTCATCAGTCTGAGTTTTACATGAATCAAAGGCAAAAATCTCTTTGCCAGATAAACAATTGGTTCATGTTCCATGTTTTTCTGTCTGCAACCAAATTCCTTCAGAGTAGCCACAACTTTTTAATGTAGGGTGAGCCTCTTGCATGGCTGTCCCATTTGCATATGTAGCAACATCACTGGTATATCTGAACTGCATTCCAAGCAACAGAGGCACTACTTTTAGATCTCCGGAGATATTACAGTTGTGCTTGATGTACTGGATGCGCTTCAGCAACAGTTTCATGTTTATGTATGTTTCTTTCATTTGTGCAGAATAGCTAACAGATACTGAAAAGGTGTACACTGCAAAAACAGAAGAGTTTTATAAAATGGTACATGAAAAGATTGTTTTTTATTAAGAATGTTGGGGTATTTTAAAGCTTACACCATTTTTAATATGTTTTTATTTTTTTATTTTTTTATTTTTTATTTTATTTTATTTATTTTATTTTATTTTTTTATTTTATTTTTTTATTTTTTATTTTTTATTTTATTTATTTATTATTTATTATTTTATTTATTTATTTATTATTATTTTATTTATTTATTTATTATTTATTATTTTATTTATTTATTTATTATTTTTAATTTTTTAATTAATTAATTAATTTATTTATTTATTTGGTTTGTATAGTCAGCCATCTCACATTTGTGACTTTGAGTGGCTTACAATTAACACTTCAATTAAAATTAACTGTACTTTTGACCTAGTAAAATTATTCCTGCAAAGGTTAGTTAAAAAGCAAATAAAATTCAATCATTATTTTAGAATTCTGAAAACAGTTTAGTGTTACCTTCATAACGTACATGCGGTGTCTTTTTTTCTAAAATAAGGATTCCTTCTTTTGTTCTTTTAACTATTTTTAGTAAGCAGGAAAAACTGGGATTTGTTCCAAGTAGTTCTTTTTTTTTTTTTTTGGTATTCCTTTCTCCATTAGATTTTCTATATTTATGGCTGTGTCACAAAATGTAACCAAAAATAGAAATGCTTCCTCACAATGAGGACTGAATCTGCCAAAAGTTATTGCTTTAGGAAATTTAAGTCACATTGGATTACCACCTGCTGCTATCAAAGCTAAAGCATCATGAGCTTGAAGCAAATGGCGGGGTGGGGAAGATCAAATTCAGATCAGTTATGAAATACATCAGGGAAAGTGTGCTCTGAGAAAGGATTTCTTACTAAGGGATACAAAAGGACATAAAAAGCTGGAAATTACAGCAGAAGCTTCATTTTTGCTCTGCTGGAAATATAGGCATTTCCTTGGCAGGGCATGAGTACAGTATATAACCAGCAAAAGGCAATGAAACGAAAGAGAGAGGGAGGGAAGGAGGGAGAGAGAGATATTTTATGAAGATAACTACTTCTGCAAGAAAGAAACTGAAGAGTAGTGGACTATAGTGGTTTAAGTTGAAATGGGATGCTTCATTCAACTAATTTTGTGGTTCAGTGAAAGGAATCAAGATCTCCATGAAGGGATACCAATTGTCATGGAATTGTTGTAAAGCTCTTTATTTATTTGAACCAGGCCTTCTTGGCAAATACACAACTATTTGGAAAATTTAAAATTGCCTATGTGTATGCATACATGAGCATGTGCAGAGGTACTGTAGTATATTCTGAGTGATTATGTAGTTTAAGTGACAGTAAGTCTTTTTTTGAAGGAAGATAGAGTTATTATCAGCTCCTTCGCATCATATGTGACATTTGTTTGTTATTGTCTTCGAGGTATCATTTTACCCTCCACACTCCATATGAGTGCCTGCATTGACTTGCCTGGTCCTGTCTCTCTATGAATGTGAAGAGCTATGCTTGGCTTAAATTGAAAGAGAGAAAAATAGTTCATGTAGATATTCTGCTTTGAGATTTCTGTGATTCCCCAAAAGAATACTGAAGCAGGAGTCTACATTTGGCCTCAGATACTTCCATGAATGATCTGAACATTTTCACTGTATATAGAGCTTCAGGTTCCTTCATCTGACTTTTCAGGACAATTTTTTAAAAAACCCTATTTTTAGCAGGCTTCCAAATTTTCATCAAAAGCATTAATCTGTTAATTGAAAATTACTCACAGTATTATGTTTTCTTAAAATAATATGAAAGCACCATACACAGTAGTTCTTTCTTAAATTATAGGATTTATATTCATTTTCACCACCTATTCTTTCCAACTGAAGAGAAGTTTCCATCTGCATCTTGTGGAAAACCAATTCAAAGGTGACTGTCCCCATCCATTTTCCCTTTGAATTTCTTTTAGAATTTCTTTTATTTCTTTTATTTATTTGTTAAAATTTATATGCCACCCTTCTCCCGAAGGACTCAGGGCGGCTAACAAAAATTAAAATATACAATAACAAATTAAAATCCCAATTAAAACCAATTAAAAGATTTAAAAAATATTAAATATTAAAAAAACCCATTATCAATTCAGCCGATTTGTTGAAACAGCCACGTCTTCAGGCCGTGGCGGAAGGAGCAGAGGTTGGGAGCCATCTGGAGCTCGGTGGGTAACCCATTCCAGAGGGTTGGTGCACTCACAGAGAACGCCCTCTCCCTGGGCGTCGCCAGCTGACATAGTCTGGCTGACGGCAGCCTGAGGAGGCCAGCCCTGTGGTAACGCAGAGGATGGGGGGAGGAAGGTAGGAAGTGGTCCTGCAAGAATTATGAATTATGACCCATTCATAGTAAACTACCTTTTAATTTTTACACATTTGCCCTGGACATTGACTACAATCTCCATGACTTATTAATATGAGTTGAAATGACTGCTCATGGGAAGTATTCTAGTGCCCATTAAAATACAGTAATAGTTATATAGAGCCATTTGGTTCCCATCACTGTTCAGACACAGTAAAATAAACAACCCCTACACTTTTTTGTAATAATCCTACTCACTGTCGTCTTGGCAGCATGGCTGCAGTTCAGTTTCTGCTGAACCAAAATAGCTACTGTAGGTGGGCTCCAATATGGTGAAGTAGAATGTGGAGGGTCACATCATTTCAAGTTCTAATTTTATATTGTTATTTTGAGTTTGTGTGTGGTTCTCCAAAAACTTTCACTGTGGGGGTTGCAAGGAATTAAAAAGAACAGATTGTATGTTCAAAAGAATAATACTTGTGATTCATATTGAAAATAGGAATGTAGCATTTTTTTTAATTCAGCAAAGCAGACATAACACAAAAGAATCATTTGGACCCAGACTGTACATGGTACATGAATCATTATCCAGACTGTCATTCAGCATGTAATAAACATTGTCTAAAGCTCCTGCAACATAAAGCCAAACATCAGTTGTTTTAGAAAGGAACTCAAGTGGTGGATCATTACAAGTAGAGCAAATATGACAATAATCAAAGAAATGTCTACATGTGTGCTCATAATAGGCATTTAGGGCAGAAGAAAATGTTGGCTCAGTTTAAATAACCTATTGTGGATAATGAATATCCAGTTGTTATCCAATGGATCAACACTTGGTTGATCCAGAAAAAAAGTGGACCTTACACTTGTGAGAAAATTCTAGGAAGAAAAAGTCTTAAACATATTGAGAAATACCAGAATCAGAAGAAAATTGGGATGTTGTAACTTTTGATGATGACAAACTAACTTTTGCCTAACTCTCTAGCCTCTTGGCTATTGTGATTAGATTCTGGGTTGCTAAACAAAAGTAATATAAAAGTGAATTAAGAAGTATAATCCATGATTTATCTGTTTAGAACAGACAATTTAGACTCTATGATTTCATTCTAATTATCATGCCTGCTATTTGAACTACACCATCTTGTGATAATAATTTTTCACTTTCCAAAATAAATTCCATTTAGGGGGAAGGCTGTTGAGAAGATGATTGGCTTACAGCTCAGAAAGCCCTGGAGCAAGTAGAATCAAGATTTTCATAACACTGAAATTGCATTGATTACACTTGTTGATGAGTCTGGTGGGCTTGGCGTGAGGATGGTACACCCAACAAGCCTTCCTTGACAAGTCAGTGACTTATGATACATTATGGGATGCATAGTGTGGAGATGGTTCTCTTCCTTTCTCCAGGCCCAATTGTAGTTGATGGTAGTAGGGAAGATAGATGAAGCCAGAGTCTGTAGCTTTGTGGGATGCTGTGGAGCTTCATCCTCTCCACACTCCTATTTAACATCTATACAAACATGCTGGGTGAGATCATCTGTCGGCATGGGGTGAGGTATCATTATCTGTTCCTTTATTCCATGGGCTGACATAGTTATATGGTTGAAGTTCTTAGCTACTGTCTGGAGAGTATGTGAACTTAGATGGGGAAAAAAAGGTTTTGATTCAACCCTGGCAAGATTAAGTAGTTATGGTTTTGAGTACATACACACATGATGCAGAGTTTTTCCATCTTTGAGTTAGGCTAAACACCTCCACTCAGAGTTGGTGTGCAACATGAGAATAATCTTGGACTCATGACTCCTGCTCAAGGGAAAAAAATGGTAGCAGTGGCTAGGAGGTATAGATTCCACTGGTGCAACAATTACTCCTTTTCGGGTGGGAGACTTATTCACAGTGACTCACATGTTAGTTACCTCTTTTTTGGATTATGTAATACACTCAGTAACAGTAACAGTAGTTCTGAATGCAGTGTTGAAGACAGCTTCCAGCATTCCATTAAGTTTTCATATACAGTAACACTGCTGTTCTGCAAGCTGTTCTGGCTTCCAATATCCTTCTTGATATGATTCAAGGCATTAGTTATTATCTATAAAGCCTTACAATGTCATAAGGCCAGGCTATTGCAATTGTTTCTGCTCAGTTAGAAACCTGATCTGACAGAAATTGTATGCTCCAAGTCTTTTGTATTAAGCAAAGTCATGTTATTGGACCTAGAAGTTATGCTTCTGTTGTAGTTCCTACTCTGTGGAAAAATATCCTCCAAGAGATTATTATTGCCCTCACCCTCTTAGCCTTTCCTAATATACCCAAAACCTGGCTGTTCCCTCTGGTATTTGGCTTGGGATGTTAAATTAGCCCCCTTGTTGGCTTATTAGCTTTAATGCTGCTTTTTGTGGTAATTGGGAATGATTTGTCTTGATTCTAGATTTTGGTTATTTTCTTTTAGCTTTCTGATATCTGAATTCATTAAGCAAAGAGAATTGTTTAATTCTTGGATAAGCAACTGTATAATATGTAAAGGTGTTTTCATGTTTAAATTTACTTTTCTGAAGTAGGGACAATGTTCCTTGATTAGTTTATCATGGGGATTAATTTAATGTCTCATCCTGAGCCTTTTGTTCCAAGTGTCCAGCTGTGATACCTTCTCTACAGTAGAGATTCTGATATGAACTTTCTGCTTATGTCTTCTGATGATATGCCTCATTTAATTTTGGCATAGATGGATAAACACAGCTGATTGTTACCTGACTATCCTTGAGCTCCCTTCTAAGAGTCAAAATACAAATTATGTTAATTACATGTTAGCCCTTCAGTGCCATTTTTTCCCTTTCTTTCAGTAATAGCCTTATGGAGCTCCCGTCTAGAATGTAGGTTGGTGTTTGGAGGAAGAGGACTTTCAATCTTTTCTCCTGCTGTGTTGTTAATCTCCACTGGAGACTCATTCCTGCTATTTGAAGTGAGGGGGGAAAATCTCCCTTTGAAGCAAATGAAAGTTCCACTTGATAGAAATAAGATAAGCAAGAGATTTAAGCCAGGCTACGACCACAGCAAAAGGCAAAGAACTGAATTCTCCTATTACCAGCCTCCCCAAATAACTATTTATGAGGTAAAATGTTCCAGTCAAGGATTAACTCTAGGTAATTAACATGAAATAAGACTTAATATAAACTTTGATTAAAGTGTAGTTACATACAAAATCTTACTAGTAGATATTCTCCCTCTCTCCCTCCCTCCCTCCTTCCCCCGCCTCTCTCTCTTCTACCTCCAGTGTGGTCAGCAATACCTTGAAATCTCTGGAGCATATTGGATTTAGGAATGGGGAGTGAAAGAGGATCAAGCTGAAGATCATCATTGGTTGTAATATGCGGTGTGTAGTTTGTCCTGCAAGAGCAATGAAGCAACAAATCCCATGTATAAGAGTGTTTGATACTGGTGACAGGAATAACATCAAGATGAAAATAAGGCTGATGTTTCATGTCTGCCTTTGCTTCTTCATTCTTTACTCACCAACATCAGGAGTGGGATCTTAACAGAGTTCACTCTGGAAATCATACGTGTGCTGTTGATGGGCTGACATTTACAGATAGGAGGAGAATATATTTTGGAATACATCTATTAAAATGCTTTTTCTACATTTTTGTATCTTGTATTTTTTTTTTAATATCCTAGTGCCACTCGAAGATTTCTAATAAGTGCCTTGGGAAGTTTTGTCAAATATAAGTCTCACATTCATATCTGATTAAGAGTATATTACAAGATTGAATGGATGGAAGTATTTTTAAAGCTTACTTATATAGAATGTCAGACATCTGACATACAACTCGTTGGGATTCAGCACATCATAACTAGATTAGGAATATATTTTGCTAGCTCAAGAATAAATATGTCTAAAATTTTACATCTTCCAAATACTTTTCTAATTGATTGTTTTGTTGGTCTAACTGGATTTGGATAGTTATGGACAATCTCAGACACAATGATGAGTCATCTGACATAGAAGGGCTCTCTGACAGGGCTGCCAATTGGTTGTTCCATTCAAAGATTATCCTGGTTGCTATTTCAGTCACCAGCAGAAGTGTCAGCATATTTGCAATATTTTTTTAAAATCATGGTTCAGGAAGAAAGACATTGGAGAAAAATGCTCATATTCTCCTCCTTTCCTGGGCTAATGTTGGATTTGCAGTGTTTACAAACAGCTGTTACAACAGCCCAAAGCTCCACAGAAAAATGTGACACATCTAAGAATCTGACAGTCAAACTCCAGCATTTGTTCAGATGGTACCCTTCTATGGTTTAGAGTAACAGGAGCCTCAGTAGCTGTGGTATTTGTCACTACAACAGCTGTGTCTGTGGTAATGGCAACAGCTGTGCTGTTTATTGCTGTCCAGCTATCTGCAGATAACAACGAGATTTAGAAAATTCATTTATCCTGTCCACAGCATTCATGTTAAGACATAGTCAGTCAGAGATACATCCGAGTTTAAGGAATCTTTAGTTACATGTAAATTGTGCTATGTTTTCTCAAAGAGATAAAACTTGGCAGAATAGAGGGAGAGAAAAATCAATTTTAAAAACATAATAGGCACAGAGTCTTTTCTGTTTCATTCTAATTATTATCAACTTTGGAGCACTTGTTCAATATTGCCTACAATGGAGCTCCTGACTTTTGTAACATTTACCTCATTGTCATCTCACTGTCTCCAATCCTGAGTATTTTCTGAACTGCAGAAGCTGGCTGACCTGACCTAACAGCCACAAAACCAATTTATAAAAAGACCATCAAGTTAATCTATTATACTTCCACCCGAATCACAGATGACATTTAGGAAGTGGCATTACATCGTCCTCTTCATTTATCCAAGAGACCTCTTTCCCATACAACTAGCTGAAAATTGCCTGGGCTATTTCTCACAGAAAAGGCTATGAGGTTTGCAGAATCATCCTCCATTTAAAATAAAAATAATGGATTCAGATTTTAAAGCCACATTCGTGAGAATCCCTGTATCTGTTTCTAGGAAGTTTGGCACTTTTCAACACTACACAAATCTCTAGATTAAATCTAGATTTCATCATGTTTTCCTGTAAAATTAAATAGTTACAACCATTTGCAATATATTCCCCATAAAAGTCTATGAAAGAAAAGAACTTTTTTTGGATTTCAGAGCTGAGAGATGATACGAATGAACTAATTTTAGACCAAAATGGACCAAACTAGTTCTGGTTTAATCCAGGATTGATTGGGATCCTTTTTAGAACAAAAGGCCAGGTCTTCAAAGTGAAATGGGTTCTCTCTGCAGGTATGCATATAAGTTCCAAATATTCAATGTTAGTTTTAGATGTTTCACCACTCATTTAATTTCCTTTTGTGAAATCCCACTGCATTCAGTGGTATTCTGCTCAGAAAAGCCTGTTTATAATGGCAGTCTGAAAAATGCCGACAATTTCAATATGGCCACACTGAACAGAGAGCTATTTTCAATACTGTAAGTCTTCTGGAAATAAATTATTATTGGTCTGGCATATTAAGAAGTAGAACTCACAAAGAGAAAAAAAATGTGTAAATTTTTTTTTAAAAAAATCAAGAGACAGCTCTTTTTCAGGCTTTCCATGAGAAAGCAATGGTTGAATCATTACCACCCCTCCCTCCCTTTCTTTCTTTTACAAAATGGGATCAGCTGTTAAAATCCAGCTCCTTAGGTCACTTGCTATATATAGCACTAATTTTCTGTGGGCAGTGCAACTGAAACTCTAGATCATTTTGAACAAGTGAAAAGATGGTATTTCTCACATGAATTTAGTGCATGTAGATGTCAGGAATATTTTTTTGTCTTTTACTCTGTTAAACTTTACAGGTTGTAGCAGTGCATCTGAATACTTCTAAAAAGCTTTGACATGCATACGTTCAACAAATTCACAGAGCATCTGTTGTGAAAAACAAAAAGATAATAACTTCCAATTTAAATAACTTAAGTTCTTTCTCATTCTTTCTCTCTCCCTTTTCCCTTTAAACTTACTGTTGAAAAAAATAGAATATAAATCATTTTAGAAGCAATAGGATTCACAGTAACCAGGATCAAGACTGTCATACTTGGAGAGGCACAGTTTGCAAAGGTAATAATCCTGGAAAATAGGATTGCATTCATAGATGTACACCTTAGGGAAAATTTAGGTCAGATTGGAAACTGCATCTGAATCCTCATAAAATACAGTTATGATAAAAATGTTGATACCCTCTTCCCATCAATTCCCAACATCTCCGACCCATGTCACATCATTACAGGAATTACAGATATTTCGCTATTGTTAAACAAGAAAGCTCTTCTAAGCTTCCATCTGTTTCACACATAGCAATATTCCTGAAATGAAGATAATTTTTAACTGGAAAGATATGTAAAAATAGAATGAATAAAGACAAAGGAAGAAGAAATGGGATTAAGGTAGAAAATAAACTGTTCAAAGAAGCTATAAGAAGCAAGCAATATTAGACCTGGTGGAAACACTTAACATGTTTGGTTTTTTTTTGTTAAAACATGGGGAGAGACTTTAGAACCCAGTGGCCTTGTTTACAATAAGATTAACCAAACTTTGTACCTGTGATTTGTTAAATAAACCATTGTTGCCTAGTTTGCATAGTGCTGTCTTAATGGGTGAATTCACACTAAAGTTTCATATTTACTTCCCACTAATTGCAGCACTGTTTTTAAATAATATATCCTCATTGTACAACATTTGTTTCAACCTTTAGCTCCCTGTGAAGTGGCCTAAATTCTTTCTTTGCTGTTCTAAGTTTAAAGCAGTTTTGTTTTGTTTTGTTTTGATTTCTTCTGTAACAGGCCTTGGCATATTAATGATGTATAATGTTTGATTCATGGTCTGAACTATTAATGGTTGGTTGAGACTGCCTTGGGCATAACCTCTTTCTCTGATCACAGGGCTCCATGAGCTTCAGGAGAAACTAGACACCTAGATTCAGTGGACACATCTGAACACAAAGCGCCAGTTAGGTATTATGCAGGCTCCTTATATATACAGTATATATAAGGAAAGACCAGTTGACCACTAACCAAATACATGCTCAGGAGTATTTCAAAAGACTAATAGACTTGTCTGTAAAAAGCAGAAAATAGAGGTCCTGATCAATGTAAATAAATAGAGACATGGTGGATTTAATTCCAAATTAGAGCATTAATGTTTTCTGTTTCTGAGAACAAGTGGTTTTGTATGGTTCTGCCTTCTCTAGCTGCATTACTTCTGGAGGGAGGTGATGATAATAATTTGCTAACTGTAATGGCATTTAGTATATTCCATGAGATAATTCCATATATTGGTGGCTATGATCATTTGTTGCCATTCCTTTGCAGGAGTTCTCAGTTTGGATATTTGAGAATCGGTTAAAAATTGCAGAATAAAGAATAGAATACAGAAAATCAGAGTTGGAAGGGACCTTGGAGGTCTTCTACTCCAACCCCCCCCCCCATCCACTTGCTTAAGCAGGAGACTGTATGCCATTTTAGAAAAATGATTTGTCCAGTTCCTTCTTAAAAGCTTCCAGCTTTTCTGAAGGCAAGTTGTTCCAAACAATCCACTGGTTGATTGATTTCTTAGGAAATTTCTCCTAAGTTGCTTTTCTCTTTGTTCAGAGTCCATCCATTGCTTGTTGTCTTGCTTTCTGGTGCTTTGGAAAATAGATTGACCCACTCTTTCTGGCAGGCATCAAATATTGGAACACAGCTATGATGTTTCCCCAGTCCTTCTTTTTGCTAGACTAGACATACCCAAGTCTTACAACTGTTCTGTAGATGTTTTAGCCTTCAGCCCCCCCGCGC
>JANHFM010007707.1:185843-197886 GCA_032468115.1 Grayia smithii | reverse complement strand
CTCTTTATTTTAACTGGAAAAGTTGGGGGTCGTCTTATACGCCCAGTCGTCTTATACGCCGGAATATATGGTATGTATGTATGTATGTATGTATGTATGTATGTATGTATGTATGTATGTATGTATCTGTATACACACACGTAGAATATATGTTGTTTTTTCTGGTAATTCTTAATGGATTTTTGCTGATTAAGATTGAAAGATATTATTTGCCAGTAGATAAAGGATAAGATGTAAAACAAAAAGAGTTTTTGTTAAAATATTAGAGATGTTACACTATTGAGAATGTTTATACTTGTCTTGATGAAGGGGGAAGTTATTTCTTCAGAATTTCAGATGCAAAATCTCTCCAACTCCAGTCATCTGCCCTATCCTTTCACACAGGGAGCTGAAGGAGCTGCATCCCCTTAGCATTACCAGCTTCATGACAGCATCAGAACAGATTACTGACTGATAACACCCACAGTTCAGGGGCTATGCATATGCTATCTATCTAAATAAGCAGCAATCATGATGTGATGCCTGTTATTTTTCTTCTCCCTAGAAATTGTGAAAGTAGTTTTTGCTGTCCAGAAAGCAAATGATCCCTCTGAAATGTGGAACCATCTGCTTACACTTTGAAATATAACTAAGACTGCAAAATAATTTTAAAAAATTATACTAGCTCCTGTAAGAAAGGTGGCTTGATAGGTTCTTGCTGAAATCCAATTCAGAAAATCAGAAACAGAGACTGTGGAAATAGAGATCTTAATCTTCTCATTCTAAATATCCTTTACTTCTTTATCTAGAAACATTTCTGCTTACATATTTTTAAGTATATATTGCTATACATTTAAAAAAGCAAAATAAAAAATTATAGGGAACAGCGACAATCCTAGAATTTTCCTTTGGAATCCCAGCTTCTAGCACAGAGATATAATTGAGGTAGAAGATGCATTTGTACTGACTATTACTCACTATTTCAGAGGGATAGGATGATTTCCCTGACATTGTAAGCAGTGGCAATTTATCTGTTGTTTAATCTGCACTTCCTGCCCACCCCAATAGGAAGATAGTTTACCTACTGTTTGGGGGTGGAAGGAACAGATGTTGATTTGAGTCCACCCCTAACCTAACCTGCTAACCCGTAACCTGCTGGGGACACAACTTCCATTCAAACTTGATTGCGGAAAATACAACTTCAGCAACAGAGTGATCAATGCCTGGAATGCACTACCTGACTCTGTTGTTACATCCTCAAACCCCCATAACTTTAACCTTAAACTGTCTACTGTTGACCTCACCCCATTCCTAAGAGATCTGTTAGGGGTGAGCATAAGCGCACCAGCGTGCCTACCATTCCTGTCCTACTGTCCCCATTTATTCGCACCCATTTCCTGTGTTCATATCCATGTTTATACTTATATCTGTTTTCTCATACGTTTGACAAATTAAATAAATAAAATGAATAAATAAATAAATAAAGTGTATCTGCATTAAAACAACTGTTTTTCCCTCTTTCCTAATGTAAGTAAGGCCATCCAGTTAGATTGCTGAGCTTCACTCTGTCTCACATAAATATCTTTGTGAGATTACCATTCTAATATTATTACTGTTATTTTAAAAGGTTAGCATTCATTTGCTTTTTTTCCTTTAACTAGGAAGTTAAAAGAAAGTTCCCCTTCTAGCAATAGGAAGAACTGTAAAACTGTTGTCTTTGTTCGTTGGTTCTATCGGTTCCCAAAAGAATGGAAAGCAATCTCCTTTTGCTTTGTGATGTTGGCAGGAGTAGGAAACAAGTAGAGGAATCCAGCAATCAGGGAAAAGGTTAACCACAGTCCAAATGGAATATCATAACAGTAACAGAGTTGGAAGGGATCTTGGAGGTCATCTAATCCAACCAGGAGACCTGTACTAGGGATTCAAACTGCCAAATTGCCGACTTTTTGACAAGCTAAGTGTCTTAGCCACTGAGCCATCTAGTCAGGCCACCATATCTGGTGATTGTTGTGGCTAAAATGGACCAACTAATTGAAATCCAGAAACAGCTTTCTTAAGCCAGTTTCATATCTAGTTTATTGTCCACCACTTATGCAGAAGATAGTGACGGACTAGAAAATAATTTTATCCAGACTCTTTCTTTCCTAACATGCTATCTTTGGGGGAGGGGATGCTTCTTTTCAAAACTAAACTCTCCTAAAAGGTAAATTTAGAGACTGGGGATGGGCTAGGAAGATTTTATCATCATATGATCTTCTTGTTTCAATCTCAGAGGGCAACTCTCTGGGTTCCCCATAATGCAACTTTTATAAAATTAGAGTGCCATTTTCATAGTATCTTTGCGTAAAATAACATTCTCAGTTCTGATTTGTGCTGCCTTCCTTTGGTCCTCCAGTTGGTTAAAAAATTGATGAAAGATATTAGATAATTAACTCATTAAAATCATTACGTAAATGGTAAAACATATGCTCACTTGATTAATCATTCTCTCCTAACCACGTCAATGGTCTTTATCACAAATACTGATACTTAGCAGTGAAAACTTAACAGTCATCAGACATTCGTTAAATGTTTGCTGTGTGCAAAAGAAACCAGGAACAGGCAATGGGTTTTATAGTAGTCATATGATACAATTTCCATATTCTCCAGATTTCAAGACTATGTTATATGATTTTAAGAAGTGTGTGGGTGTTGTGAAGCTTTGCAAGATTTCTGACTTTTATGAGGAGATAACCAGATTCATATTCATGGGTATGAAACAATTCTTTTCTCTAGTACTACTCGCTGGTTAGGATGGCTAAGACTTCTAAGAATCATTTGGAAACATCGCAATCCAGATGGGCTGAGATATCTGGCAGCTGCAGTCTGTGTTAACTGAGTGGGTACAGATGATAGCGTTCTGCAGTAGTTTCATGAAGTTTAAGAACATCAGCTAACAAATGTGAAACCTTGAAATGAAATGAACTCTAAACACCAAGCCGTGGGCAAAAACAGGTTTTTAATTTTTTGAATCTTCTTTTCCTTTTCAAGTGTCAAATTTGCAATGAATAATGCATCCAAAGAATCCTTCAGTTCTAAATTCTGAATAACAAATTAGTTTGTCAAATGAGACATGCCATTCGCTTTCTGCACTCATCCTGCAGCAGTTCTTTGATTTGATATGTGATGCTCACCTTGCCTGATCTCTTATAGGGACAAGTTATGATGCAAACACAAGTTTGTTCCATCCCAAATTTGGCACATAGACCTAAGCAAAAGCAAGAGTCTGAAAGTACTGAATATCAGTGGAAGGTATTTTTGTCCTCTTTTCAGACCCAGTTCTTGTCCTTCTAATATCAACATAATAGGCAACAATTTGCACAGTAAAATATCATTATGACAGTACTTTTGGTATGGAACCAATTTTAGCTATTGTATTTCTATCCTTCAGAAAGATATTAAATGAATAGTAGATATCTGAGTTTTATTTTTAAGGATGGCACAAAGGAGCAAGAGATTTCTTTGTTGGATGAGACTGATTTCAACAAAAGATAGAAAAATCTTGCGATAGCATACACTGTAAGGAGACCCAGAATTGCAATTTTTCCTGTATCTAGGATTGAGAGATACTTCTTTCTCTATCAAACAACAGAGATCTTTATATAGAACATATATTTTATATAAAACTATTCCAGAATCATTTTCTATTTTCTACAGGTATAGCTGGAAAAGATCATTGTATGAAATTCTGGAAAAAAGTAAATATAAATCAAGGCAAGCATCCTATTGCTTTCCAGATATTTCTGAACTAAAGCTCTAAGCATTCCTTACTATTAAATATGTGAGGCATCCTCAGTCCTCAGTGCTGAACTAGGCAAACCAGTCATCTAACGTATTGAAGGAAAGGTTCCATTTAAGTATTTATAACTATCAATAAACATATCCTTCAGGAATGTATATAAACCATTTTGAAAGCCATACAGGTGAATATAAGTAACTCTTTTCGAATGAATTCCATGTATCAATCCTACACTGCATATTATTTATATGATAACTTGTTATACAAACAAATTTAGTCAATTTATATAATTGGGCTCAAATGATGTAGTAGAAATTAGCCTAAAACCTGTCCAGAAAATAGTTATTACAATGCTTTTCTTTAAGATGTGCTGAATTGTTTTTCTTTTTGTGTAGAAAAAGTTACTACATAAAAGTAGTCTAATTTAGAAATCTCAACTAAACTATATTAATCTTATTACGGTCTCTGTGGTCCAGCCCAGAAAGATGTCATTGGATACAAATAACAAGACTTTCAAATTTCAAGAGATGCCACCCAAGAGAGATTTATCTCTTGGGAAAGAATGAAGACCTCAAGGGAGAACATTGAGAACAGAATTGCCATGTGCTTGTTCTTCATAAGACTTCCATCTGTTTTCCGCTGATTTTTTTGTTAATGCTTTGCACTCAATATAAATTGAAGCTTTGGTATTATTTAGTTGTCATCAATAGCATGCAGTCATTAGTGCAGACTGTTTGGTGCCATTGGTAGAATGAGAACCTTTGATTTAGTTGCACTAGACTTGCTTGCTTTTCAATTCAAAGCCATTCACAAACCAGTCACAAACATTTTACTTTTAATATGAAGAGTTCAGATCTCATAAGTACAAGACTGAGTTCCTTTGGCACAGGATTAACTACTGATATTCTTCGCACTGTAAGAAGTCCAGGATTTGAATTTTAGTTTTCAGTTGAGATTTCAGAACAGCAAATATAGTACCTATCACTGTAACAGCTCCCTGTAGTTGAATAGTTAGTACGTTCTGCAAAGCTTTTGTGCAACACATTAAATACGTGTAAATCTAAACACTTAATCATCTATCTCTTTCTATCTGGTGCAAAAATACAGAAAATAGCAACTAAATTTGATCAAGCAACTGCGGCAGCAAGAACTGTTGTGGGGTTCTTATTATTAAAGAAGATGGAAAGGATACTCAGGAGGGAATTTGTTTTTCATTTTTTCTCATTGTACTAAATATAAAATGAAGCTGGTTTCTTGTAAGTGCATTACAGGGGACATATTTCTTTGCGCAAGGGGTATCTAGTATGCATAATTCCTAACAGACAGTAACTTGATGGCCAGTAAAAACACCGACCTAACCAAAGAAACTACTAAAGAGGAAGTCCAAAGAAACTACTAAAGAGGAAGTCATAACAAAACAAGAACTAGGTGAAAAGAGGAGAGGGAAACACTTGAGTCCAATTGCAAAGGAAGTCTTCTACACTTATCTAAGAAGTTTCTGTTTCCACTCCAAATGAATGATGTGAATACAGATCAGTATTTCATCAGGAGACCAACTAGATCCAGCATATTCTCCTTGGCTACTGGGTATTACTGGCTGTTTCTTTTTCATCACTAACATTTATAGTCTCATCTTCATTTCAGCTAAGTTGTCATTCAGATGAACTTATCCTTCTTTTAAAAATATTATTTCATTTCAGTCACTATGTGAAATCAGTTCATGTCCCCCACTTCTGCAGGGGATGAATGCTTTTATGAACGTTGTGGGCAGAGTTGAAGTGGGAGGATATTTGATATAGCTTTAGCTCATAATTTAGTGTTGACTTTTTTTGAAAGATTGGAAAATTCACTATTGGAAGATTCATCGATACATATCAGCTGTGACAGCTAAATGGAGTCTCCATGTCTAGAGGCAGTATACCTCTGGACACCAGATGCTGGAAACAAGCAGCAGAGAATTGTTTCACACAGAGCCCATATGGAATGACATTAAAATCAAAAGCAAAATATTGTGTAAACATCAGTGTATGCTTGCTCATTCCATGCAAGCAGAAAATTCATATGGATGTTTCCCATAAGAGTTTCCCTATATATCTGATGCATATAAGGATTCAGGTATAAATATTCCAGTAGACAATTACTTTGGAACTGTAAGATTCTGTCCATTCCCTGCCTACATTCAACATCCATTCTGATGTATAATCTAAACTGCTGGCAGAGTTAGGCAAAGAAAAACATAATAGAGTATGTGATCCTTTAATTATGTTAATATAATAGCAAACAAAAATCTGTTTCTAGTTCATAATCATTTTGTAAGCAGTCATATATAAGTTCATTTTATCTTAGTATTGCATTTATCTACAATTGTTTAAAATATATGTAAATTGGTATTCTTTTCCAGATTGTTTTTCCATAATAAATGCATTTTGAAATGAGTTTACTCTAAACAAACATACTGGTTTTTTGATACACTTTTGAATCAGGAACTCAGGCACCATGCTTGCAAAAATGTGAAATTGGAAGATAACTGTATCCCCATCTCAGATAACGCAATTTCTTAATCTAGAAAACATTCAACAGAAAAATTGGAAAAATGCATGCTAATCTTTGATTCATGTCCCTCAAATAATCAAAAAACCTACAATGTTTTCCTTTCTAACAAACATTACAACCAATATAACTTCTATAATACTGACAAATTTGAAGGTGAAAATAAATAGCTCATTATTGATGTTTTTTAAAAAAAAACACAGAAAAATCTTAATAATGACAGGTAAAACTAAATATTGATGTGAAAAATTAGCCCTACCACCATCACAGCTAAAAATCTTAGAAATAATATTGAGAAATGAGATACATAATCAATGTCATTCATTTCTATCCGAACTTTCTCCTCTCCTGCAGTTTTTTTTATCAATGCTGAAATCTTCCCTCTTGGTATTATAATAGTTTGAAAACAAACTGAAAAATAAATTATAGCTGTACCAGGATTGTTGTCAGTGTTTTCCATTTCTAATTAACTGTAAACATGTATTTCTGTAAACATGTATATATATCAAAGAATTATCTTTCATGGAGCTCTTAATATTTTGGCCCTGATGAATACCTATTTTCCAACAAGGCTTCTTATGACTAAATATGTAAAACTGTAACCCTTTTTAACATTCAAATATAGAAAAATTATCAAAGTAATCCAATTAAATTGAACAAAAATTTACATGGCTGGCACCTTAAACTATGGAATGATAGATTGTGCCAAGGTGAGCAGGATCCCATCAGAGTGTCTTGAACCAACCTACATAAATGATACAGTTTGACGATACTGAACACACTAGTGCAAAGCACAAACCTGCTACAAGTCATATATTGCTTGCCTATGTAAAGCTTCTTCCTCATTAATAATACCCATGCTGATATGAAGCTGCCTTACCTTGTCATCAATTATAGTCTCCGAAAAGACCTATCTTGTTAGAGGTCTTATAATGCTTGTCCCTGAAGGTGCTGCCTAGTGTGTGGCGTCTCCTCTTTATGCTTACTGGAAAACAATGTTGAAGTGATGTCAATCATCTGATTCAAAGAATATGGGGATTGCAATGCTGTGTACAGTATTCATCATATTAGAACAATCTGCAAAAAAATAAACCAAAACCAAAACCAAAACATATAAAGCAGCTTATGGTTATACGGAGTTGTTTGACACTTTCCCATTTTATTGTATCTAAATCTCGTTTGGGAGATCTCTGGTAAACTATTTTATCCTACACGTCTTTCTTTTTCTAACAGCATGCTATCTAAGCTTCTCTTGCTATCAGCAGCACCCCCTGTGGAGTGTTTGTAGCTCAGTGGTACAGTTTCCATGCGGATCAACCCAGATTCCATCTCTTGCATCTCCTGGAAACACTGGGAACTCCTGCCTGAAACTATGAAAAGTTGCTGCCAGTCACCAATAGTTGGTATCAGCATGTGACACCTTTTGTTGCTTCTATATATTGTGCAAAAGTAATAATTTGCTAATCATAGTGAAGGATTCAGGCCCAAAAGTGGAAAGGAGACAGTATTGGTTCTATGGCGATAATCTTTATTGACATGTGGATTGGGGTAGTATATTCTTCTGGTCCTCCTAGACCTCTTGGTGATCTTTGATACCATTAACTATGGTCGAGGACTACCATAGTATACTTATTTGGGTTCTACCCTCCCATTTGATACACTTCTGGGTGCCATTTAAAGTATTGTTTTTTTATATTTAAGACCACATACTCCATCTGGATTTCTCCTAGCTGATAAGGTTACCTCAATTCCTCACTTAGAGGAAGAAAAGGTGGTCAAAGCTAGAAGGCTTCTTTTTGGCAGAAGTTCTGCTTCTCTGGAACAGCTTGCTAGCTGGTTTTGTGCTGTTTATTAATTTTAGATATTTCTATGTAGATTTGCTATGGATGTTTGAATTATTTTCTAAGCAATTTAGGACTTTAAGCACCAAGATTTTAAGGTGATTTTAAAAAAAATGTTTTAGGCTTGGAAGCTAATATAAAAGCCATGAGATTCTTTTCATATATGTATAATGTGAAGAGCTCTGGGTAGATTAATCAAAATTCTGATAGCTGAGTTCATATCTAATTAAAACAACTGGATCATCTTCAAAAAACAACTGAATACATTGCAGGAATTGGCCACTGCTAGAGGCTAAAAACTAGGATATAGCTAAAGTGTCTGAAATATGGCTAAGCACATTGGTTTGTGCTTACAAAATTGTAAGCCGCCCTGAGTCTCCGTAGAAGGGTGGGATATAAATTGAAATTAAAAAAAAAAATTGGCCAGGACAGCCTATGCCAGGTAAAGTACTTAAGGAGCACCCATAAATTATATGCCTGACTCTGTACGGGGCATACAACCTTATCCATTTTGGGAACATAAATCTAAGGTTCACTGCTCAACATCTAATTCCTTCTCCTGCATATTTGCTTTTGAAGCCACGATGCAAGTACAAAAATGTAAAATTTACATTAGGGCATCCAAACTCTTTTTTTAAAATTATTTTTGCATCATTGGGATAAGAAACAGACATTTACAGAATGCCTGCATAGTCTGAATTTTATGAAAATCCTTTTTCTATGTGTGCTGGATTTCTGGTTTCAGAGACAAGATAGAAACCTCTATCGCTACATTGTATTAAATAAGATTATCAAACATTATCAGTGACCACTATCTAGTTTGTCAATATATGAGTACTGTAAGTGTAGGTTTATTTCCAAAATATTTGTTTGATGACATGCTAAACCAAACAGAACTCTCATGGCCTGTTTGTCTAGAGTTAATTTTGCAGGAATGTGATGCCATTATAAATCTGAGTTTAGGGTGCTATAAGACTTTTTATTGTTCTTAACTGCACTCTTAACAGCACTTTTTTCAGAAAGATGTTACTAAACTATTGAATCCTTCTGAATTCTTTTTCTGCTCTACCACAACATCACTGTATAGGATAAAGACAAAAAGATATTGAATGAGATAGTTTAGTTTCAGCTTTGTAAGGTCAGCCAAAGGAGAAATCTATTAAGCAATTAATTTAATATTTCCCTAAAGAAGAGCGGAAATGGAAGAAAATATGCACTGTAAACAATTCCCTGACTGTTTCTACAGTTCAGGATCTGTGTGCACAGCAAAGACAGAACAAGAATGAGTCAAGTACTTTCAGTAAGAGAAACATTGCACATTGAAGGAGTCCATCCGTAAAAGCAGTAGCAATCAAGCTTTTATACTAAACTGTTTCTCTGCGACATAATGGAACAGAAGACAAAAGCAACTGAATCAAATAAATGAATCTCATGAGCATATGGGGATTCCAGCATATCGGATAGATGCCTGTGTCAGTTATTTTTTTTTCCTTCAATTAAATAACTCCAGCATTTCCCCTTCTGATTCTTGATTTTTTATTGTCGAAATCCTGCAATTAAGCCACATTTATATATTGAATCCTTCCTTTTCTGGGTAAAAAGCCAATGTAATATAACAGGGACTTTAATCAGCTGCAAGTGAACAAGAAGTGCAAGCATTAACAGGTGGAGAAAGTATATTATTATTTTTTTAATCTGTAGATTGTAGGCCACACAAGAGGAAGAATGCTTTGTTCACTTAATTACTCCTTTGGGCATTGTTAGAACATTTGAAAGGACACTTTCCAAGCTAGTGTACTGATCCATAGCTTTTTGGCCTGCTGATGTTGATGCTTCTATCTTAACTAAACAGTTGTGAAAGAACTAAATGACAGTAGGGAAATACTAACTGTGTACTAGGGAGAAGCTATTCAACCAAATGCAGGTAGTCCTCGACTTACAACCTCATTTGACCCCCAAATTTCTGTTGTTAAGAGACACATTTGTTCAATGAATTTTGCTCCATTTTATGATCTTTCTTGTCACAGTTAAGTGAATCACTGCAGACGTTAAGTTAGTAAAACAATTGTTAAGTGAATCTGGTTTTCCCATTGACTTTGCTTATCAGAAGGTCGCAAAAGTTGACCACATGACCCCAAGACACTGCAACTGTCATAAATATGAATCAGTTGCCAAGTGTCTGAATTTTGAATATGTGAGTATGGGGATGTTGCAACAGTTGTAAGTATGAAAAATGGTCATAAGTCACTCTTTTAGTGTTGTTGTAACTTTGAATGGTCACTAAAGTGTTCTAAGTTGAGGACGACCTATACAGCCAGGACACACAACTTAGATTGACGTAATAAATGTCTGATTCCAGAGCTGTTCTGAAGCTAAAAAGGGACACCATATATTCTAGATTGATTTTTACAATGCAATATACCTATGTGGTCAATAAATGGAAACAAGGAAAGAAAGTCATTAAAAAGTTAACATGGTGCTGTGATAAGTAACTTTGGTTCTCATTCAAACCAGGAGTAATTGTGGCTTATCTTCTACTGAATTCCTGCTCAGGTTTTTACAATGAACTCAATCTTTGTAATTCCTTTATTTGGGAATTACCATTTTGTGAACAGAGGCAGAATGGCTTCTATTGATTTCTACAACTGATAGCAGATTTGTGCTCATTTATTCTTTTGTGCAGAGACTCATCAAATTTGTCCAGTGTGAAGTGACACTGCTGACAGATAATGGTGGCTTCCATATTGGAGGATGAACAAGTCTATAATCTCCTAATGTTATTAGAAGGACTGTCTAATTGTGTTGTTAAGCTAAATATAAGACAATTCATTGTGCCAATGAAATAGATTTAAGTTCTTGTGTTATCCATTCCTATCTTTAGCTTCTAATGATTGGTCTAAAACAGATTTTTAATGATAGAAGAATTGCAGGATCCAATATGAGCCAGTCACCAGAACCAGAGGTTTGTCTTCCAAGCTTCTGGCTCATGCTGAAACCCATCCTCGGGGAACTTCTCAATCTCCGGGATAAGACACATCTCAGAGATTGAGAAGTTCCTTAGGATGGGTTCCAGCATGAGTCTGAAAGCTTGGAAGAACAAACTTCTGGTTCCAGTGACCAGCTCAGGTTGGATCCTGCAACATTATCCTGGGGCATGTATATTTGCCCTCATTCATAATACAAGAATTTATAAACATAATAAGAAAAGGTACTGTTAGGCTACTTGTGTCTTCCTGCATCAAATCTTGAATTAGACAAAATTTAAAGCAGTGTCTACCATTTGATGTCATCAAACAGATCATGCCAAACCAATCTTATTTCATTTTTCAACACAGTGGCTAAATTAGTAGACAGCAAAATACTGTGGACATAATATACTTAGACTTCAGCAAGGTATTTGACAAAGTAAACCACAACCTACTTCTTCATAAGCTAGAGAAAAGTGGGATATATAGCTTCACCACCAGATGGATTTGCAACTGACTGACAAACCATACTCAACGAGTAGTCCTTAATGGGTCTAAGTCTACATGGAGAGAAATAAGTAGTGGGGTATCACAAGGTTCCATCTTAGACCCAGTACTCTTCAATATCTTCATAAAAACAACTTAGATGAAGGAATAGATGGGGAACTTACCAAATTTGCGGATGATACTAAGCTGGCAAGAATAGCCAACACCCTAGAAGATAGGCTCAAGCTCCAGAAGGATCTTGACAGACTTGAACACTGGGCCCAATAAAACAAAATGAAATTCAATGTAGAGAAAATTAAAGTCCTACACTTAGGTAAGAAAAACCAAAAGTATACATATAAACTAGGTGAAACAAGGCTTAATAGCAGTGACTGTGAGAGGGATCTTGGAGTCTTAGTGGACAACCAGCTAAATATGAGCCA
>JANHFM010007707.1:92629-102864 GCA_032468115.1 Grayia smithii | reverse complement strand
CTATTATAAATTGTCCTAGGCGACCCCTGTGAAAGCGTCATTCGACCCCCAAAGGGGTCCCGACCCACAGGTTGAGATCCACTGATCTAGTGGCTTATTTGATTGATTGTGATTGCCAGAGGGGTAGGGAGATTACTGTTTTTTATTGTTTGTATATTGGATTTTTATTTTTGTAAGCTGCCCAGAGTCACTGAGAATGAGTGGGCGGCAGCCATACAAATTTTCTTAAATAATATGGCAGCACTATCAAAAAGGGAATCCTCCTGGCAGAGTCGTTGTTTAGGGCAAATCCTTTACCAAGTCACTCAGATCTCTTTGGATCCTCTGTTCCAGTACTAAGCGATACTGAAGCAAAGTCTCAAATAGTTCTATTGATAGAAACAGAATATTTCAGAATCATTGCTCTGTATTCAAGGGTTCAAGAGATTATGGACCACATGCATGACAAAAATTCAAGCTACAACTTCTAACTAGAAAATGCTGTCACAGCAGCATGACTTGTTTAAACATTTATTAAATCACTTCACAACAAATAGTAACACATCAAGTGCTATCCTCACTTTTCACAGCAATCTCACTTCTAAGGAGGAGAGTGCTAGCCAAACCGGGTGATGATTGTTGTGGTTTTTGTAAAATAAAAAAAAAAGCCTCAATTGAGATAATATTTCAGTGAACATTTAGGGGATGAATTGCTGCCGCAACATCTTACCGTAATTACAAATATTTATTGGGCTATTTTGTAGTACAGCAACTGGCTACAAAAAGAACAAGGGAACAACAGAGTCCTAAAGACAGTCAAAAACTTCCAATCCGTGTAAAATTACAAGATAAACAAAAATATCTTTGCAGTGGCAATGAAGGCAATTTATTTTTCTTATTAATAATAATAATAATAAATGTGTATGAAGGTGATATCCAACATCTAAGGCAGAAAACAGCAAATTATTGAGCAAAAACAAAGTCCTTGGAAAATCTTTGCCTAATATCACCATGGTTATCTGATCATTAAAGCCTCCTATCCTTGTTTATGCCCATTAAAGCCTATTGGCATATCTAGAAGCTACATTTCTACATGTAGTCTTTTTCCAAAGATGTGGCAAAGGCCTCTATTTTTTTATAAGTTTAATGAAGACCATCCATAAAGATAGATCACCATTCTCCATATATAAAAAGCAATATGTTCTACATAGGACCTGAATGACTGATAATCTCCCTAATGATGTTCCACTTTACCTATTACCCTACCAGTGACTTTCCCTCATGAAGATCCATAGGCAAATGTTATTAGTTGATTAATTTCTAAATCTATAGCATAATAAACAAGAAATACTATCTACCTACCTACCTATCTATCTATCTATCTATCTATCTATCTATCCTTATTTTATTGACCTTGGAAGCATGGAAGGCTGAGTCAACCTTGAGCCTGGTGAGATTTGAACTGCCAAATTGCAGGCAGCTGACAGTCAGCAGAAGTAGCCTGCAGTACTGCACTCTAACCACTGCACTACCGTGGCTCTCTATATATATTCAGTCTATATGTGTATTTCTTGTTCATTATACTATAAACATGACCTTTGAAGAAAGTGAGATGGGGATAATGTAGAAAGAAAGAATATGTTGATAGAAGTATACCAGAACTGTTGTCTAGGCAAAAGGGTTAAAACATGATTTAAGCTAGAATAGAGATAATATTTGGAAGTCGCTCTGTAGATATCTCTCTGATTCAGTGAAATATCAGAAGAAGAAGGAGGAATTGTGGCACAATCACTCTTTCAAAATTCTGTTATTGTAGGCAATCTCAATAAAAGCAGTTTTAGCCTCTATGTTGAATTGAATTTATGATGTGGTACACCTATGGGTCTAACAGAGAGTGAGGTCAACTGAAGTTAAGAGGAATTCAATCTTTTACTATATGAGGTAGAGTTCCAAGAGATTAACAGTATGAAGAAAAGTACAACCTATAGGAAATAGTTTATTGGGAATCTTTTCAGTCAAGTATTCAGCCTGAGCAGAAGACACAACATGGCATTGATCATATTAACAGATGATGTACTGTATATGAGAGGAGAGAACTCCTTCTGGATGTCTGAAACCTCTCAGCAGCTATTAATGTCATTAACCATAGTAGCCTTCTTGACTGCTTATAAAGAATAGGGATTTGAAGCACTGTGTTTCAGTGGTTCTCCTTCAGTGGTGATTATAGTATAGAAATCAGCTTGGTGGCCTCTGTTCAGTAGTGTGTTGACCTTTACTTTTCAACCTCTTAGTGAAGCTGCTGGGGTGAGAAGAGATATCAACAAGATAATGATAATGGTGGTGGTGGTGATGATAGTGGTGTTGGTGTTGGTAATGATGATGATGATAATCATACTCAATTGTACTTAACCACTTCAGGTTGTGGTGGTGATGATAGTGGTGTTGGTGTTGGTAATGATGATGATGATAATCATACTCAATTGTACTTCACCACTTCAGGTTGTGTTGACATTGTAGTGGAAGTCTTGCCCAAGTATCTTGAGGTTATCAAAGGACCTGCTGTTTGTACATTGATGATCTCTGTCCACTTCAATACTGTCTCTCAAAGGGGTTCACTTCTCCTAGAGAAATCATGTTCATCACTTGAGAGTCCTTGGATGATAAATTGGAGGCTGTGTGTAGGAGGGCCTTGCCCTGCTCTGGTTGATATACCAGTTGCAGCCATATCTGGAGCAAGAGGATACAGCAATGGTAACTCATGCTATCATAACCACACAGTTGGACAACTGCAAGTGTCCTACATGTCACTACCATTAAAGAGCCCTTGGAAATCACAATTGGTACAAAATACTGTTTGCTAACTGGCACTAAAGATCATGAACATATTACAGCTATGCTGTGAGCCCTGCATTAAATGCCAGTAGGTATCCAGGTGCAATTAATGTGCTATTTTTAATTTACAAGCCCTGTATGACTTGGTGATGCCTGCAGGAGCACCTCCCTCAAACAGAATTAATCTATCCAATTCAAACAACTTGGAAAACTGCTGGTAGTCACCTATTAGTAGGAGATCAGATAACTCAAAGCTAGGAAAAGATTATTCTCTGTTATGGTCCATTGTTGTGGAATAGTTTACCAAAAGAAAGTAGGGTTGCTCTAATCCTGACAGCCTTTTCAAAACAAGTGAAAATGGGGCTCTTCAAGTTTTTTTTTTAAATTAGTTCATATAGTGTGGTAAAATTGTATGTTTCAGTTTTCAAATAATTTAATTACTAAAATATTATTACTACTATAGTTGTATTATATATTTTATTTTCTTACAAAATGCCAAGAGACATTGCGGGGAGCTGTATTTTCCAATTTGTTTGTTTTTCATCCTGGCAACTGGAATACCTCCAAAGCAAAGCTTAAATCTTGATTTTGTATTTGCTTTCCTAGAATGCCCCTAGCTTCGATAGGAAACTAGAACTATCCTTATGTACCTTTTTCTTCTTCAGAAGCCAAAATAAGAAGGGAAGAAACCATAGAGATGTATCATTAGGAACAGAGAAGTAGGAAAGCCAACAGATAGACTAGAAAGAACTACAGGAACCAATGTGAGACTTGGGGCAGGAATAGATGATTTGGAAAAATTGCTGGAAGTTGCAGGAAGGAATAATAAAGTTAATCAGGAAGAAAAAAATAAAGCCAGGATGGGTGTGTGAAAGTTTGTCAGTTGGCATCTTCCTATGAAAACTGCAGATAACTGTTTGAAAATACACATAAATACACAAAAAACAGTCAAAGCAATGACGGGTGGAAAACCACAAAGGATTCACTTCCTAAAACTACTCTGTGGCAATGCTTAATTCACAATGGGGGAAAAGGCTTTTATATCACCTTCACATAAATGCCTCCCCAATCAGCTTTTGATAGTTTTGTGATTGCTGAATGAAGTCCGTGTTGTATTTTTGGCTAGGGACTCTGAGAGACTGAGGCTGGTAACTAAGCATTAGTTTAGCTTAGGCACTTCCACAAAGCAGAACCATAATTCTTTTGACATACACAATCTATGACATAAAGTCTTTGTGGACCCTACAAAAAAAAAACATTGGAAATTGAGAATTTGAATTGTAATGAATTCAAAACATTGTCTTTCATATGTTATTCATTAAGAGAGAAAGGAGGAGGCATAAACGGCTATCAGATGATGACAGAAGAGTTTCAACGGTCACTGTAAATCAGTCTGTTTCTGTTTACTATGTGTAGTTATGTCCAGTGAGAAAATATTTATATATCATTGTACTAACCCACACATATTTTTTGGAATCTGCTATTCCCATTTTATGGAAGCTGACTTCTGGGTTGTGACTGAAAGTCTTCATAATAAGTGAATTTGACTACTTTAAGATTAGCATTAATGTTAGAGTGTAATGAGCTTCAATCAATGCCATGCCATCTATGGTAATCCAATTTTCTTATATGTTAGACATCTTGATGAGCAGAATAAGGGGGAGATGATTGATTCATGACATTTTTGAAGCTCTGTGGGGAAGAATTGTTTGAATGACTACTTGGCACTTTATGTCTGTCATTCAAGACTAGCCTTACAAAAGAGAGTTTTTAAAGTATTTGCTTAAAACTCAGAGACTTACCATATAATTTGATGGTATCCTATAAAGAATGAAGATGTTCTTACTCATGTTATATAAAAGAAGCTAGGTGAAATTAAAAAAAGATCTCTATGAAATTTAAATATTTTCTTGCTTATCCGGTTAATATTTTTTAATTAAACACATTCCTATAGCAACATATCCCCCTCCCCTTTACAGTTATACTGCCTAACTTCTATAGAACCTGTGGTTTCCACAATGGTGTTGAAATAAATTGATCACACCTTTTTTAAGTACAGTAGCTGAAGTCATAGGCAGTTGCTTAAAAAACTTGGAAAGCTCATAACTGGTGACAACACAGTTTGATCCACAGACAGCTCTCAGAAATGGAAACCCTCCCTCTCTGACAGTGTGTACTGTGGCTGCTTTGACACTTAACTAAGGATTAATAATCTAATTAGAGCAGAGTTGTTATAAATGCATACGAAACAATAGGACTGAGGAACAAGAGAGAGAAAAGAGACAAAGACAGATCAGCTTTGATCCAAGATTCACTGCTCTGTGGTGAGATAGCCATTGATTTTTTTCTAGCCAATGGCTGAAACATACCAACAGTGTAACCCAAATAATCCTCATAGGTTACCAATATAGATTTTCAAGATTTTTTAAAAATTATTATTATTATTACAATCTATCTAAAAACTGGGCCATACTTTTAGAAGCTGTGGTGGTGCAGTGGTTAGAATGCAGTATTTCATTCTGCTCCTGCCAGCTGCCAGTTTTGCAGTTCAATTCTCAATGGCACAAGGTTGACTCAGCCTTACATCCTTCCAAGGTTGATAAAATGAGGAGCCAGGTTGTTGGGGGCAATCTGTTGACTCTGTAAATCATTTAGAGAGAGCTGTAAAGCACTGTGAAGCAGTATATAAATCTAACTGCTATTGCTACTACCACAATATGAAATCAACATAATAGAATCAATCCATTCTTCATCTTACAAACTATTACTCCCTCTTTTTTTTTAACTTCAGTTCTGATGAAGAGTCCTAGGGAATATATTTTTCCTAATAAAGTTTTCAGCCAACACTTACTTGGGAAGGATTTTGTTTCATCTCTATCTTCCTCCACAAATCAAGATACTTTTAATTGTGTTTTGTAAAATTGCAAGGTCGTTATACGCTGCTAACAATTTTAACTTTCCTTTCAAAAAGATGCAGAAAAACAAACAAAATATAAATGGTCTGGAGCAGAATGCATCTGCAAATATTACTATATGGTCCAGGCAGTGGTGGGTTGCTCCCAGTTCGGTCCGGTTCTACAGAATAGGTAGCGGTGACACTGTGATGTGACCGAACCGGGTCTATAGTCCTGGACCGAAGGCCCCCCCGCGCGCCCGCACTTACCTGTCCCTGCGCACAGCGTGCAGAGCGCGCTTGCGCGCATGCACAGGAAGCTTTTTTGAGACTTTTTTTGCTCAAAAAAGCTTCTGCGCATGCGCAGGAGTGCCCATTCAGCATGCGCATGTGCGAAGTGCACACGCACGCCGACCATGCGCTCTGCGCATGCACCTACAGAACCGGTAGGAAAGGTAAGTAGAACCCACCCCTGGGTCCAGGGGTTGGTTCTACTTACCTTTACTACCGGTTCTCTTCATGCACGTGCTTTGCATGTTCATCGTGCACAGAATGCATGCTCCGTGCATGTGCAGTAACTAATCTACCTGAAAAAAACTCAAAACAAGCTTTCTGCACATGCGCAGAGCAGAAAAACGGAGAAAAACGGAGAAAAAAGTAAGTACAGGCGCACAAGTGGGCCCAGCTCCCAGCCGCGGAGAACCGGTTCGGTGACAATACACCGTCACCGCTACCGGATCGCGTGAACCGGGCCAAACCAGGAGCAACCCACCACTGATATGGTCCATTTTTTAAAAATGCAACTTTATACAGAAAAATAGATGCAATATAACATTTCTACAAGCTTTATATGTATTTGATGTGCTTAGGAACTCATGCATTTGTAGAGAGGAATTTGAGAGTCCTGCATGCAATTTAAAGAGGTTGCCTGCCTCATTTTCTGTTTGCAAGAGCAGACTTCCCATGTTGTGCAGTGACCCTCATGTGTGAAAAACCATACAAATCAGCAGAGCTTTCATCATATCAACTCAAAATCAGCTCAAGCCCAACACTTTTCAGTGAAGTACAAACATGTGTGAATCAGCTCTAAAAAGTTCTTCTTTTGGCTGGCTTTTAGTGTCAATTATCAGATTACTACATAGAAAAAAAAAGTATATGTATGTGATAAGGGGATTAATTTGCAATTTTCATCTGACTGGGTTTTGTTCTGACAGTTTATGTCTTTTATTTTCAACAGTTTGGTTTATCATTTCATTTTTAAAGCTGGTATAATCTTTTCTGAACTCTGGGATAGGAAGGAAGAAAATCCAACTAAATTCATCATAAATAATATAGCCATCTTGTGCCTGTCCTGACACTATGGCATGACTAGCAGTATCTGAATATTGAATACCTTAGGCTACCAAGGAGAAATATCCTTCTATAATCACATATGGTCAAGCAGAACCCATTTAACACTCAGAAATGCACATTCTGACAAAAACTTGGTCTAGAATCAGGCAGGGCTGAAATCAAATAAATAAATAAATAAACCTCCACTGGCCTAAAATACTATATAAAAATGAAAAGAAAAATGGATAGATGTTTATGAATAACACAAACTTTCATGCCCCCCCCCCCTTCTCTTCCTCTTTTTGGGTCACTGTCTCAAGAACGTATCTATTGAGATGCAGTAGATCACAATCATGCTTGCTTTTCAATTGGACTAATGCAGTGGTGAAATCCAATTTTTTTTTACTATGGGTTCTGTTCTTGGTGGGCGTGGTGTGGCTTGGTGGGCATGGCAGGGGAAGGATATTGCAAAATCCCCACTCCCACCCCACTCTGGGATCAGCCAGAGGTGGTATTTGCGGTTCTCAGAACTACTCAAAATTTCCACTACTGGTTCTCCGAACTACTGAAAGTTTCCATTACTGGTTCTCCAGAATCCTGGTGGATTTCATCCCTGGACTAATGCAAGATAATTCCTAAATTCCCAACTTCTTTATGACATATCAAGAGAGACAGACATCCAAAGTAGGAAGTGTTGCTACAGGACCATTATGCAAGACTTCCCAATAATTGTCAATTTACTAAATTTATTAAATTTTTGATTATATTGCTTAACAGTGTCTTTTTTTACATCGAATGATTGATATAATGAATAAAAGAAAATAAATTGGTACAAACAGATGCTAGTCTCAGTCAAGAGACAACTGTCATGAGGTCTTTAAACTCAACTGTCATCATCCATGTAACACTATTTCCATCAACTACTCCTAAAAAGCATTAACAGATTAACAGAGTTGGAAGGGACCTTATAAGTCATCTAGTCCAACCCACCCACCCCGCTCAAGCAGGAGACCCTACACCATTTCTGCAAATTGACAGTCCAATCTCTTCTTGAAAGTGTGATGAAGCTCCCACAACTTCCGAAGGCAAGCTGTTCCATTGATTGATTGTTCTCACTGTCAGAAAGTTCCTCCTTATTTCTAGGTTAAATGTCTCCTTGGTCAATTTCTATCCATTGTTCCTTGTCTGGCCTTCAGGTGCTTTGGAAAATAGTTTCACCCCCTCCTCTCTGTGGCAGCCCCTCAAATATTGGAACACTGCTATCATGTCTCCCCTGGTCCTTCTTTTTGCTAGACTAGCCATGCCCAGTTCCTGTAACCGTTCTTCATATGTTTTGGTCTCCAGCCCCCTAATCATCCTGGTTGCTCTCCTCTACACTTTCTCCAGAGTCTCAACATCTTTTTTATAGTGTGGTGACCAAAACTGGTGCAGTACTCTAGGTGTGGTCTTACTAGGGCTTTATAAAGTGGTATTAATACCTCACTTGATCTTGATTGTATACCTCTGTTAATGCAATTTAGGATGGCATTGGCTTTTTTGGCTGCCACTGCACACTGCTGGCTCATATTTAGCTGATTGTCCATATTTAGGTATTGTACCAAGTTTAAGACAACTGAAGCAGGTGCATAAAAGACAACAAAGGTGATCAGAGGACTGGAAAATTAAGTCCTGTGAGACAAGATTAAAGGAACATGTATGTTTAGCCTTGAGAAGCCTGAAGGAGGATGTCTCATTTTCTATAAACTTCCTAACAGCAGGAGCCCTTTAACAATACTGCCAATTTCCAGAAAGAAATGGGTTTTTTTTAATTAGAAATTCTCAAGTAAAAGCTGGACAGATGCTTAATTTGGATTCCTGCACTGAGCAATTGGTTCAGGGCAGCTGCTGTACGTGTTAGCATATATTCCTCTAAACTGCATTGTTATATATTCACCAACACAACCAGTTATTGTACAAGTAGTTATCTCAAGATTGGGATGGTGCTCAGAATGCAATACAAATATGAAAGACAGCTTTCTCAAATGAAATTAGATAAAGCTATTCCAAAGTTTATTTTTCTCGCCATTTAATTTTTTTACCATTAAGTCCACATCATTACTTTAGGGTTTCTCAATCAAGCATCTTCTAACATGCTTATTAAAAAAAATACAGAAATAAAATCAAAATCACATTCAGGTTGGCAATATTCAAAATGTACTCACATCAGTTTTAACAGTAGCAGAAACACCAACAGGTTACAGCAGGGGTATCAAACTCAAGGCCCGGGGTCCAGATCCGGCCTGTGAGGTGCATCTAGCCGATGGAGTCACCCTGGAAACACCAAAGGACTGGCCTGTGTTGCCTCTGTCAGTGAAAATGGAGCTCATGAGGGCAGTGTGCAGCCCCCCTTTCCCCCCCCCCGAGTTCCATTTTTGGTGGCAGAGGATTGCAGGATTCCGTTGTAGCCAAAAATGGATCTCAGGAGCCCGTTTTCACTAGCAGAGCACTCAAGCCATCACAGGCACCCCTGACACAAGTGACATCAAGTTGGCCACACAAACTCCACCCCCCCGCCACCCCCACTCTGATGCAGCCCTCAGTGAAACTGCATTCAAAATATTGTAATATTCTTCCTCTGTTCTTGATTAATAAACTGACATTATAATCCTTGCAAGTCTACTCAAAAGTAACCACAAATGAGGTCAATGGTACCAGTTTAGAATGTTGATGTGGACTTTCAGACATGTAAATTTTTACGAGGGACAACATACATGCTAGGCACAAGTAGTGCTGCAAACTCATATTTTTCATTCTTTCTAGATACAAGAATCACAAAGCACTTTGAATTCATTGGAGGGAAATTGCTTCTGACTTTTGCAGTGCCTAATAGCAAATCCTTAAGTTATTAGGTACCTCTTCCTAATATCACACCATGGTTTGAAACAAGGCAGCTGTGCTGTCCTGTGAATAGCTGCATCTGCTTTAAGAAGTTACCAACTAGTGCCAGCTCATATGCTCTAAAATATGATTCAACCTTCAAATGGAAAATGGCATAAAACTCTACTAGTTATTAAGCATAGTTCAGAAACCTTTCCAGAAGTATTTACAACAGTTATTTTTTCCTAACATGGATTACGTAATTATTATTAAAATTACAATATTTTTGTTTTTTAATGTTGCTAAAATATTCAGCTAAATGAAATTGGGTTATTAACCCCCC
>JANHFM010007707.1:51806-63387 GCA_032468115.1 Grayia smithii | reverse complement strand
AGTTGCCAATTGTTTAATCATTCTGATAGATAGTCAAGGTCTTTTTGTAGGGTACCAGCATTGTCAGTGCTGAATAGTTTTGCATCATCAGCAAAGAGAACACAGTTGCTTATAATATGATCGCAAAGGTTGTTTATGTAAAGTATAAAGACTGTGGGTCCTAAAACGCTTCCTTGGGGGACACAGCTATTAACTGGTGCAGGGTTTGATAGGGCATTCCATATTTTGACTACTTGTTGCCTGTTTGATAGGAACACAGCTATTCATTTTTGCAGGGATCCAGAAATGCCATAAGATTTTAGTTTTAGAAGTAGTTTGTCGTGTCCCACCGAATCAAAGGCTTTACAGAAGTCTATATAAATTGTCTATTGCTTTACCCTGGTCGAGTTGTGAAGTCCATATGTTTTTGCAGTGTAGGAATTGCAGATTGCAGGGAAGTTTTTTTCTGAAGCTAAACTTCTTGTGAGAGAGTAGATTGTTTGTCTAAGTAGAGGGTAATGGATTGGTTTATGATTGATTCCATGACTTTGCATGTGATGCAACATAATGAGACTGGTCTGTAATTTTCAACTAGTCTGGAGTCACCCTTTTTGAAAATAGGAATGACTGTGGCTAGGAGCTAGATTTGAAAGATATTTCATAGGTTATGCTAAGATGTTCTACTATGGTAGTTGAGAGCTTTTTAAGAAGTAGGCACATAATCCTTCAGGGCCAATAGATAGAGATGGTTTTAGGTTCTGTAATGCCTTTTTAACGGCATCTTCTGTGAAATTGACATGTCTTACCGGTAGATTGTTGTGATTACTTGTGGTACAATTGGGAAATGTGGGGCATGATCCATTGCTGTTTACAAATACTGAACCGAAGAACGTGTTGAAGAGGTTGGCCTTAACAGTTTCATCATTACAGTCTTTTCCGTTTGGCCCTTTTAGTGGTGGGATGGATCTTGAGTCTTTAAGTTTGTTGTTTATAAAATTATAGAAGGTCCAGCTGGATTTTGTGTGTAGTAGATAATATATAATATTATTATATATATAATATATATAATAGAGTTGGAAGTGTTCCAGTCCAATGCCCCACTCAAGCAGGAGACCCTATACCATTTCAGGCAAGTGGCTGTCCAGTCTCTTCTTAAAAGCTTTCAGTGATGAAGCACCCACAACTTCTAAAGCAAGCTGTTACACTGGTTATTTGTTCTCACTGTTAGGAAATTTGTCTAGGTTGCTTCTCTCCCTGATTAGTTTCCATCCATTGTTTCTTGTCTTGCCATCTGGAGCTTTTGAAAATAGGTTGACCTTCTCTTCTTAGTGGCAGTGACTCAAATATTGGAACACTGCTATCATGTCACCCCAGTCCTTCTTTTCACTAGGCTAGTTCATACCCAATTCCTGCAACTGTTCTTCATATGTTTTAGTATGAATAGTATGTTTGGAATATGGTACATTTAGAATATAAACGTAAAGAAGCTACAATTCGTGAAACTGTCCAAAAAGAATTCTTGTTGGACTTATTATTTCAACAGAAAGATGTTAAAAATACATATGCAAAGGAACTAGATGTAAATAGAGCCTCATACATTCTTATACAGGTTTTGTAGCATTACTTATGGCTGCAAACTTTGAAGATTTTTTACTTCTGAGCAGACATGTATAGTAAGTATTGAGTGGTAACTGATAAAAGATCACAGCTGAAGAAAACATATGCACCACTTACTATTTATACTAAAAACAATTACTTATAATAAAATGATGACCTCAGATGTGCCACTTATTTTAAAAAGTTTATATCAAAAGAATGCAATGAAAATAGACAAAAAAATTATCTTCCAAGTCTCAAAAATTCACAGGGATATAGCCATGAAAGTAAAAAAATAACTGCCATTTGAAGATTATGACATTTATATAAAATATTTTTTAAAAGCTGGACTGTTGTGATAGTAAATAAAAATTTCTGAGAATTGAACTACAAATAGAATAAATTATTCAGTACTGTAAGAGGTAAAGTTAGATTGTTAAAAATTTCTCACCCAGCGTGACTTTTGCCAAGACTTCTGGATGTTGGGCCACACATTTGGAATGTGCCAAAGTTAGGAAAGGTATAACGCTAAAGTGTACCACTCTAACGGATAGCAAGAATGCCTTTTTCCTGAAAACACATGTGCCTGTTTGCATCCCATAGAATAGAATAGACTGTGTTGTTTCTCGGTGTCATATAATATATGTGGGTATATGTAATATTTTGTCATGTTTATGTGGTGTATATTAGAGGTGGTGACCCTTTGAAAGTTGTATCTAATGAAATTTCATTTTAATGTATGCTGATTAGTGTACATTCAAAATGACAATCAAGTTATTCTAAGTCTTCTAGGTCTAAGTCTACTTAATAATGTAGTCTGATCATTCTTTTTTATTATTCTAATGTCCAATTTTCTGGAGGAAAATCCCATTGAGAACACTAATTGCTTCTGAATAAACATCTATAGAACTGCACTATAAACTCTGACAAAAGTTAAATGTAATAAGAATTTCATAATGAGACTATTATATCAAAGTTCTATTGATCTTGATAATAATGTACATATAAGTTATATCATTGTGGATGATTTATTATGTGCCATCAAGTCACATATTGACTGTTAGTGACTTCATTGATAGATCTCCTGCCGAACGATCTGTCCAAACATACACTTCTCTGGCCTTTCAATGGTGCACCTGTAATTGCTGCTGGTAATCCTCTTCTTCTCTTTCCTTCCACCCTTTCCCAGCAATACAGACTTCTCAAGAGAACTGAATCTTTGGATAGTGTGTTGAAAATTTAATCTGGCATTTGTGCCTCAACTCTGAATTCATTTAGTCTGTGATCTATATGTAACCATGGTATTCTTTCCAAGACAACATTCAAAAGTTCTTTCTATTCTGCTTCTTCAAGATAAAACTTTTACTTCCACAGAGTGTGCCATGAAAACAGGTGAATTTCTTTTCTTCATTGCCTCCCTACTAAATGTTAATCTGTAGTGTATCTCTTTACAGCTGGTTCCTTTATTGTTGATAGTGGATCCTAAAAAGCAGAAGAAATTTGCTCAGTGAAGAGATAATTTTCTTAAGCTTTTATTAATAACAGGACAAAGATAAAATCTTTTGAATCTTACTATACAGTTTTCTTTCATATTTAATTGGCTTCACTATCTTCAAAAAACCAGTGCAACAATAAATGAATTTTAGAAAGTAAGGTCAGTATTGAGAAGCTTGACCAAACTATAAAATCTTAAAAGTCATAGTACTGACAATTTGTTACATATGGTTTATGCATGATTATGATTCAAAATCTGAACAAGTTAAAGAGTGTAATGTTAAATGAATGCAGACTACGAATATATTTATAAAGGCACAAGAGTAGGAATGTCAATGGAAAAATAATATTAAGTTTGCTTTAATCATTATAGGGAACTGATATAAGATGTTCTACAAATGAATATCACTCCTATTCTGATTGCTAAAATGGATAATTATTTTTCTAAAAAGTGTTGGAAATGTAACAAGGAGGTTAGATTCTTCTTTCATATGTGTTCACAATATATTGTAAATATTGTAAAGATCAACAATATTGGAAAGTGATTCACTGTAGAAAGAGCCACATTTTGAAAATTGCAATCCTATTGCAATCGGATATAATTTTAATAACTTTTACCAAAACATGAAACTTTTTAAAATATGCTAAATTTGGAATTTTATATGTTAATGGAAGCAAGGTCTATATTTACCTTTTATTCAAAAGAATCTCAGATTCCATGTTTGGAAAAATGGCTAACTAAATTGTGGAAATATGTTTCAATGTCTAAAATAACGTATTTAAAAAGTTAACATGACATGGTACTTAATTTTAATACAGGTGATTTTAATTGGAAATCATTCTTCGACTACAATCTCACACATGGAATTGGGCCATACCCAAAATTTGGGTTTTAGAGCTCATATTTTAACTTGTATATTTTATAGTACTTATAGAATGCATTATTTACTACTTGTAATTTTCTTTTAATGAGATCAATGTTTATCAGGTTTTTTTCAGCTTAAAGTTTGATGGTAGATCTCGATTAGAAAGTATTTCATAATACTATAATATTCTAAATATGTATCAAAATGTATTAGTTTTGTGATATTTCAGTATTGTTATTATTGACCCTGTACTTCAGTATCTCCAATTATATTTTTTCCTTTATTTCTTGCATTCGCTTAAAAGATAAAATGGAGACAGGCAAGTATAAGAGACAGGAGATACCCACCAATTTAATATTATAATTTTGTCATTTCTAAGGCTACTTGCTGCACATATTGTTGTTAGTTTAGTCTTTTGCATATTTAATCTTAATCCCATTTTTTGGCTGTGCTCCTTCCAGGTCTAAAATCTCTCTCTATTCTCAGATAGATTGAATAAATAAGGAAAGGCTACAGAGTTTTACCTCACTCCTTTGCCAACCAGGCACAATCTGGTTTGAATGTTCTACTTGGGACTTCCTACCTGTCTACAGTTTTACATGAGATCAGTTAGCTGACATTATTAAAGGCCTTTCTATAGTCCATAAAGCACATATGGACTCTTTTGGGGAGGGAGGGAAGGAAGGAGGTGGTAATTTTATGTTTTTTCAGTTAGCCAGCATGTATCAGTAATAGTATCTCTTGTTGCTTGGCCTTTTCTAAAGCCAGCTTTAACATCTGGTATCTCTCTTTCCTGGTAGGCTGCTAATTTGTGTTTGATGATGTTAAGTGTTATTTTTCTGGCACGTGAAATTAAGGATACTGTACAATAGTTGCACATTCTGTTAAGTTTTCCTTTTTTTTTTTTATGGTATTGGCATGCAGCTTGATTTCTTCCAATATGTTGGCCGTTGTGTTGTTTTCCAGATTTGCTTGCATGGTTTGGTTAGAATCTTTAGAATCTTCTTCCATAGCTTAGAAGCTTCTTCCATAGTTTACCATGTTTCTACAAGTATTCCATCAGTCCCTGTAGCTTTCCAATTTGATAAAGATTGGAGTTGTAATTTAACTTCATTTTCTAGTACTAGAGATTTTTATAAATAGGAAATCTAAGCTATGTTAAATGTTGACATCTGTACTAATAGACTTTCAGAACTCTTCTTCCATCTGTGATCTTTGAATCAATTGCTATCTGTTGGCATTCTTTAGCATACCAATTTAAGGTTGGAACCTCCTCTGAGTTCAAAGATCTTTTGGAAGACTTCCTTGTTTTGCCGTATCTGTTTCCATTTTCAGTGTCTTTACAGATGTCACTTTAATACTTCTTATCTTGTCTAACAGCTCTCTGGAATTCTTTATTAGATTCTTCCTGAGATTTTGTTATTTCTTGGCTTTGGCTCCTCTTCTCTTCTTGGCAATTTCTACCATTTATTCTGTCACCCGGTTTGCTTTCTTCTGTTTCTTGGTCTTTGGCAATCTTTTTTTTTTACATCCATCCTTAACAACTTCTTTAATTTCATTCCACAGCTCCTCTAGTTCTGTCAATGAAGTTCAGAGTGATTCCTTGAAAATGATGGATATATGTTCGAGACCAGGGGTGGGTTCTACTTACCTCTCCTACTGGTTCTAAAGGTGCACGTGCTCTGCGCGTGGTCGGGGCGTGCGTAGCGTGCGTCTGGCACGTGCATGCCGGACGGGCACTCCTGCACATGCGCAGAAGCTTTTTTGGGCAAAAAACATCAAAAAAAAGTTTTCTGCGCATGCGCTCTCCACCCGCTCCACGACCGGGCCGGTAAGTACGGGCGCGCGGGGGGGCATGGTCCAGGATGCGTAGAACCGGTTCAGTGATGTCACAGCATCACCGCTACCGGATCACGCAACCCGGACCGAACCGGGGGCAACCCACCACTGTTCGAGACCTTATTATGGAAATGGGTTGGCTTTGTTCGTCTGCTTTAGTGTGATTTGGAACATACTCATGAGTAGTTTGTAATCTGTTCTACAATCAGCCTATGGCCATGTTTTTACTGTTATAACTTGTATCATTCTAAGGCCTGGAAATTCTGCAATGTGAGTATCCAATATCATTTCTATTGCTCTGTTCTTCACTTATAAATATAAACACAAAACACTTAACTAAGGTTCCTGTGGCCAATATAAATTGATAATTTTCCTGCTTTTAAAGTGGGCCAAAAGGTCTCTTTTTATTAGAAAACAGTGAAATCCCTATTTTCAAGGAGGTTCTATTTTGCTGTCACAGCTAGATCCATAAAGCACTCTGAAGTTACTTGATTACTTGATTACCTTTTTCTGAAGAAAAGATTGCTGTTCTTGAAGTACTGTTTCTGGTTCCAGTTAACAGTAGCCCTGTTGGCCATTATTGATCACAGTTAAAGCTATGAGGATTAACAAATTACATTTTACTTGGCTACAGAATGCATGTTTGTCTGCAAAACAGAGTAAAAATGTCAGTGATCACAAATTATTCACTGAAAGATGGACCAAATATTTATGTATATATACCTACTATAGTATGAGGGTGTTTTCTATTTATTCCTTCCTTCCATTATCCATTTTTGTACAGAAAAAAAAAGTCCCTTAGAACTTCTTTTCCTTTGCCTTCTTATCCCCAGTCCAAGTTGCAGAACCCATTTATATTTTGCAATATGTTCATCTAGTCTTTATAGCAAAACAATCAGTGTATAATAGGGTTTTACCAGCTAGCTTGTCTGAGAGACTGATGCTGATTTGAGCTGAGGGGGAGAAACTGGCCCAGATAATCTTGCTGGCTTCCATACTTAATAGAGGACTACAATCTGAATCTCCCCACTAACCCCGCATTTTAACCATTATGCCATGATGTCGCTCCCTTTTCTAATTTTGGGAGGAAAAATGTTCCATAAAGTAGGCCCCATGGCAGAGAAGACACATCTTCCACAACCCATCAAATGAAGGTTCCCTAGACAATGGTACCCACAGCAGCCAGTCTGCCAAATCTAGTGATGCAGGATAATATAATTGGGGAGAGAGGAACTATCAGATAATTCAATCCCATGTCATGTTTAATATTACAAAAATATAAGAATGGAATGATAAAGCTTTCAATCAGTTTTTATATGGTAATTGTCTTGGTCTGTGGCATAAAAACAAGAATCTTACATCTTAAAAATGAAGAAATTGATTAAGACATATATGGATAAAGGGGAAGAATTCATAAAACTTTTTGCTATGATAACTTACAACTTTTAACATGCAACAAGACCCTTATCAATAATGATAGACGATTATAAGTGATGTACAGTGTGTTAATTTTGTACATTGTACAATTTCTAAGAATCTGAAACTAATGCATCAAGCACGCTTGTTTCTTATAAAAGCATATTTTTAAGACTACATGCTTTCTAAAACCCACTTCAAAACTTAATGAGACAGAATTGAAAATGAAGTTATCAGTGCCTAAGTTAGAATGGTGCTCCCAAAAATAATTATGTTCTTTTTTACTGTGCCTTTGTGCTCCTTGTCACACAGAAGCTGTCTAATGTCACAGCAAGATTAGAGACCCAAGCTTCCTAAAGCCCTTTAGCCTGTTATTGGCTTATTATTGGCTTACTTGCTATAATGCCTAAGGCTATGCTGTTGGGTGTTTAGGCAAATGCTCTACTGAACCCTTAGAATTTGATGGTCAAAGAACAACTCCTCTGAGGTCAAGGACCAACAGGGGTTAAATTAAAGCACAGAGAAATTGTTTTGATGCCATGAGCTTTCAAATCACAAGTTCTGGGTGCCAATTGGATGAGCATTTTTCAGGCTCTTGAGGGAAACAGGCAGACAGGCGGGCGACGATTGCTGCTTATGGTATGCAGTTGTAGGCGCAGTATGTCAATGACAGAGACAGACACTGTAGAACAAATGTTTAAGATTATGTTACATTGATTTTAGATTGATCTAAGCCATTCACTCTCCTAACCACTTATTTACACCAATCTTGCTTGTAATTTACCTCTCCATCATTGCTTAAAGAGGTAAACAAAACCTAGTATTATTTAAGCAATCTATTTATTATAAGAATGGAACCTGTTGATTAACTGACAGTTATCTGTCATCCTTGGGATTCAAGCTTTGCATGAACTTTTGAGTGATCCTTCCAAGCTGCCCTAGTGCAAATTTCAAGTTCATGGGAATGAGCAATATTGATGCACCCTGCCCTGCTTCCCACAGCTAAGAGACAGCTGTTATTCTTTAGCTGAAGTTCTTCCTACGTAAGCTGATTCAGCAGGAAATTTATGATACTTTCCCTGCAGGTCCAAGCATAGTTTTGGATATTTACTAGACAGACCAATAACTAAAGAAGGGCCGTAGTCATCACTCAGAGTTTGGATAGCAGGAGAGGCAGATGGTAGACTCAAGATCAAATATCAATCAACAATGAAGAGAAAATATAAATAACTTCCCTATTGCTGCCTTCTCATTATTTATACCATGGGTGTTCAAATCATGTATTAAATGATCTTTGTGACATGGATTCAGTATACTACTACATGTCAGAGGGGAAAGGGAAGGAAACATGACAATACATTGAATTATAATTTGTTATCAATTATAATGAATAATAAGTATAATTTATTGAAATACCATAATGAAACTCCAGAGAAGGAGAAACATATTTTTCTTGTGAACAGGTTTTTTTAAAAAATAAATAAAAAGAATATCACTAGCATCTATAAATGTAGGATGCACAAAGTTTTCTATCTTAAATCTCTTTACCTTATTCTGTCATTTCTTATAGATAAGTGAAAGCAAAATTGCATCCCAAATCATTTGTTTTATTTGAAACAATCTTATTGTCGGAGGGTCTACATCCCCATAAAAACTTTGCAGCTTTCAACATAAGATTTATTTCCTTTTCCTAAAAAGGCGTTGATACATAATCTCTCAGAATTTTTATTTAGGGTTGGTTAGGCAAAAGTGATTGTTTGTTTAGAGTATTCAAGTACAAGGAACTTTTCTTTCCCAGCACATTAAGGAATACTATGTAGCTTTCAACATCCCTGACATTGCATAATTATAAACTGGGCATAACTTTTTGTCACTGTTGTGTTTGATCCTGGTTTGCATAGATAGATGCCCAGCCTATGTCACAAATATTCCATAACACAAAAGTTTCTCCCATAAGGCATTCTTGTTGTTGTTCATAGCACAGTCAGCCAGATGTTTGGGCTTGATTTGGCATTTTTATCCACCTATCAAGTCCTTCACAAGGACTTGGGGTGTTGGGGGTAGGCAACTCTAGTTGTTTGATGGTGTTAAAGGTATCATTGCAGGATGTGAGCTGTTCCAAGTAAGGCTGCCTTTTTCAATTGACTGGTGGTGATTTTTTCAATGCTGATGGTATTCAACTGATACTCCATATGTTTTGGGATTACACCCAAAATACCTATCACTATCAGTACTATCTTTGATTTCTTTTGCCACAGTCTTTCTACTTCCATTTGCAGGTCTTTGTATTTTGTGATTTTCTGCTGTTCTTTCACTTCTGTTCTTTCGTTTCCAGATACTGTGACTTCCACTATGCAGACTTTTTTTTTTGCCTTTTTTTATCAATAATTGTTATGTTTGGGCTATTATGTGTCTGCTTGAATTATTTTATTATTATGGCAAACCAGCATGTTCATGTTCTAAGTTCTAAATTTTCATGATATCCTTGCAAAAAGACTGGGTAGAAATAAAATAAAGAAGAAAAGATGAAAGCTAATTGCATCGTTTACTTTTGAGAAGAATGAATGTATAACATGGAGAGAGAAAAAAATTATGGTGAAAAGAAATTATGAGTGTGATTAAAGCCAAGAATGGATTCCAAGACTACAATGGTTGTAAGCTGTCAGCTGAAGGCCACCCCACTCCCTAGCTGTTCTCCTGGTTGGAGGTATGTGTAAGACTTATAATGATTTAGCACTGCAATTCAAACACTGAAACAACAGTAATCACTCAAAGGTAAGGGGATGGGGGAGGAAATAAATTTCACATATAGATTGAATTAACTGCTCTTCTTAATAAATAGGAAACTTGATAAAGTCAGTTGGATGTGAGCAGGAAAAGTGTGTTTAAAAGAAGGATGAGCTACTAATTTTCTTGTTTGAATTGTAACCAGTATTTTATGGTATAAAAATAATGCAAAGTCCTGTATTCATAAAACTGAGATAATTGCTACTGCAAAGTAAAATGATTACTATGAATACTATTTGGAAAATCATTATATTAATAATGCCATCTTTTCATCAGATAAATGTCTGCCAATGGTAACATAAGTAAATTAATTCAGCGGGTGTATCCAAAATAAATCTTCCATATCCACACTAAAAGTAGGTCAGAAATTTGGATCTAAAATCCATATTACTTCCAATGTACCTACAAGAGTTGGCTTTGTGGTTAGGCTCAAACAATCATGAATGTGAGGTGTAAACCATAAGGCCAGGTTTTTGTAAATTCATTTCCAAATTCAGGAAGAGATTTGAAGTCTTTCCAATTGCCAAGAATTTAAGCAGGAGAAAGGAAAAAAGAATCCATCTTGACACAATTTTATTTAAAAAAAATAGAAAAGAAAGATTTACTTTTAATTTCAGAATCCATTTTTGAATGTGGTAGCAGAATGTGATGGGCTGGCAAAATGCTGTTTGTTCTGCAGCCATGCCTGCAAAATTATGCACCCTTGATCTTTCCATCTGAGCTGTTACTCACAGAGCAGGTTTTGGAGCAAGTTCTGCAGCACATAGACATCAGGATACAGAAATAATGCCTAAAACAGATAGATGGATTCTCACTTGTGTAGCAGTCTCAATAAATGAGGAGAAGGTTTGAGCATGGATGCAGAAGGCTTGAAATGCTGGCTGATATTTCAAATTGAAAAAAGAAATAAGAACTCATGGACTTAGATTTTGGATATTAATTTATAAAGTTTTCAGGATTGTTCATGTTAGTCTGTTCACACACACACACACACACACACACAAATATCTGAATGTCAAATTCAAGATTAACATACCTATTAGGATATAAACTTATGAAATAAAGGCTTTTTTTCATTTAATACAGCCCAAAATTTGGTACCCCAGGTCAAATTATAACCAAGGAATCATAAGTGAACAGAAACTGACATAACCTCTACAACAGTGATTTTCAAACTTGGGAACTTTAAGATGTATGGACTTTGATTTTGACAAATCCAATGCTGAGAATTAAATGTAAGACATCTTAAAGTTGCACAGTTGAAAAGCATTGCTCTACATCAGTGTTTCTCAACCTTGGTGACTTTAAGATGGATGGACTTCAACTCCCAGAATTCCCCAGCCAGCAAAACCATCTTAAAGTCACCAAAGTTGAGAAACACTGCTCTACATGATACAAAGTTAAATACTGACTGTGGAACACTTACTTCTAAAATATGTGGGTATTAACTTAAATCCCTTGTTTTTTTCCAGCCACATAATATTTACTCTGCCTCTAGCTGTCATAGAACCACCCGATTCTTTTTTCTTTTTTTTTATTAAAAAAGTTTTATAAAATTTTTACAATTAAACCCCAAGTAAGAACATTTACCTTAACATTTCAAT
>JANHFM010007707.1:35066-45131 GCA_032468115.1 Grayia smithii | reverse complement strand
ATAAAGAATTCTATTCTATTCTATTCTATTCTATTCTATTCTATTCTATTCTATTCTATTCTATTCTATTCTATTATGGAGGGGTGAAAAGACTCGCATCCAATTCCTCATCTGTATAATCTACATTAATGAGAATACTGCTTCCCAACAGAGGCATTGCGGGCCAATCCTTTGCTATTTCCAGTCTTTTTCCAAAAGGCAATTGGACTTTCTTGGGTTTTTCTTTGAAACAGTTTTTGCTTCTCATTCAAGAAGAACCAAAACTTGTACTGATGTGGCTTAATCTATGATGATTAATACTTCTTTCAGTCTTGGATTTCAGACTGATTATTTCCATGTTTATCTTGGAGGTACCTGAATCCTTTTTTACTTAAGTTTGTCCCTAATGCTGTTCTGTTTTCATTCGCCTAGTTTCACACAAAGTGACAATATTTACTATGTTTATTTTATGTTATATACTTTCTTCCTCGTCTTGGTCATCCCAAGTGACCATCCCCACTTTAATTGGTTTCTCAAACATCCGCAGCAATACAGCTGGTCTCTCTGGCAGCCACAAGGACCCACAGCCACCAGTGCCTCCCTCCATCTATAATTTAGATATTTCTTTTGGCACAAAAAGGAAGAGTTGTAATTGGTTCTGAAGTGTTAGGAGGCATGTAAAATTCTTGTGACTACCCAAGTAGCGAGGAGGGTCTTTTTGCAAAGGAGACCATTCTTGTACTTTAGACCAGGGGTCTTCAATCTTGGCAATTTTAAGCCTGGAGGACTTCAAGCAGACTTCAAGCAAAGCTGGCTGGGGAATTCTGGGAGTTGAAGTCCTCCAGGCTTAAAGTTGCCAAGGTTGGACACCCAGCTTTAGACTCCTGTTTTTCAGATTAGAAGTTTGTGTTAATTGTTGCAAATAAATTTAGTTACTATGATGATGACCAGTTATTTGGATCTGGATCCAGCATTTTAAAATTATAAGTACCTGTGTCCTCTTTGCTGATGATGTTAAACTGTTCAACACCACAGACAACTCTACTACCCTTCAAAATGACCTAAACTATGTAAATGATTGATCAAACAATTGGCAACTTCAAATCTCTACTAACAAATGCTCAGTCATGCACATTGGCAATAGAAATAAGAACATCAAATATTTGCTGGCTGGTAATGATCTAAAAGTTGACCCACATTCTGTCAAGGACCTAGGAGTACTCATTTCAAAAGATCTAAGTCCCAGAGCTCACTGTAACATCATTGCAAAAAAGCCATTAAGAGTTGTCAATCTTATATTACAAAGTTTTTTTTCTGGTATATACTTCAAACTAGGGCATATAAAACCTTTGCCAGACCTATATTTGAATACTGTTCACCTGCCTGGAACCCTCACTGTATTTCAGACATCAATACATCAATACAAAATATCCAGAGATATTTTACTAGAAGAGTACTCAAATCTGCTGCTTGAAATAAAATCACCAGGCTTGAAATTTTAGGTCTTGATAGCCTCGAACTACACCGTCTACGTTTTGACCTCTGTTTAGTTCATAAGATTATTTACCAAAATGTCCTACCTGTAAATGAGTACTTTAATTTCAACTATAGTAATACAAGGGCTATCAATAGATTTAAATTCAATGTGATTCGCTCTAGTCTTGATTGTAAGAAATATGACTTCTGCAATAGAGTGGTAAATGTATGGTACACTCTACCTGATCCTGTTGTTGGTCTTGCTAATCCCCATGCCTTTTGCCTTGGACTGTCTACCGTGGACCTTTCGTGTTTCTTAAGAGGTCCCTAAGTGGGTGTGCATAAGCGCACCAGCGTGCCTACCATGCCTGTCCTATTGTTCCCCATTTATATGTAATGATTCTATGTGTTTATGGCTATGTTCTGCCTATTTATATCCTTTTAGTTGTGCCAAATTTTTTATGTGTCTATACTGTTACTTGTTTCCTTGTACTTGACAAATAAATAATAATAATAATAATTTGAAGTTCTTGTCCATGTGTTTAAGCTCTGCAGGTTGTGTGTGTCAGTGTGTTTTAACACACAAAACATGTCATAATTAGTCTGGATTTTTATGCAAGAATTTCAAATAAATTGGGGCTCATCTAATCTTCAATATGATATTTTGGAAAACTCTAGAATATGGGATGGTAGTTAGGTAGACAGGCAGATGGATGGTAAACAAAAAAAATAAAAGGTTATTGCAATAAATATAACAAGAGTGTGGACACTTCTAAAACAAAATAGGAACAATTCACCAAAATAAGATCAATAACCATAAATAATAGTAATATAAATTACAGCATATAAAATGCACAATAAAGCTAAAAGACTGAAAAAAGGGGAAATCAAAAGTCCTTTAATTTAGTGATTTTAAAAAAACCCTCTTAATTCAGGTGTCAAGTGAGTTTTTTCTGAGAAGGTCATTCTACAGATGGTTTTTTATCACACTCAAAACAATCCTTTCAAATACTTAAATACCACATTTCATTCAGAGAGAAATACTAAACACTTCTGTTCTTAATGTCAGAAAGGTAGAAAATTGTCAGTTATATAAGCCTCTAGGCCCCCAAAATCTTCAAGGAAAATCTTTGTCTCTTGGGCTGTAGAATAGGGTTTATACTTTGATCCAGAAGCACATGTACTCTATGATGGTTCCTGTGGCTTGGATTAAACTTTCTTCTGCTATACTCCAAGTCCTTAATCAGACTTATTCTAGAGTCTTTTAAAATTTTTATTCTTTATAATTATAAATTATTAAAATTAATTACTAATTAACAATGAATATTAATTATATTAGCTATGAATATCCATTGGTAATTAATTATTTGATCCAATATTTCTGTCTGAATGGAAAGTTTTTTTTACTCTATTTTAGACTGATTTAATATTTTTTCCAAATAACACAATGAAATATTTGCAATAAATAAATATGAAGGAATGAAACCTTAAGTGTCATGCACAGGTACACTCCTTTTTCAGTTTCTAGAATGTTTCTTGACAGCAATTGTGCTAATGGTTCTTAATTTTGTCATTTTGTGTATTATTTACTAAGGTTTCTAAAGTGCTCCATTTTTTGATTCTGAGCAATGCCCAATTATTTAAAAAAATTAAAACCAGCATACAATATAATTTCAGAAACAGGCCCCAGATATTTACAAACCTTACGGTGGAGGACTACGTATGTGTGAAATTTGTATAAGTAAATTTTTGCTCACTTAGAAAAGGCCCAAACTACCTGAATAATTGATCTAGAGATGTAATACTTACTAAGATTGTTCAGGGAGTAATCCTTGATCAATTCAACAGATTTTAAACGTAATCTTCTTTCCAAATACTAAAGTGAAAGTAAAAAAGTATTTGTGACCATACATCATAGGTCTTCAGTCCTAAACATCACCTCAGAATCCACTTCTTATATCTTCTTCTAAGCCGACATAATCAATCTGAATCTTAGGGTCAAAAGTTGCAAATATTTTAATGTCCTAAATAAATTAAAATAGATATTAAAGGCTGACTTTTTTTTTTTAAGCTCCCTGAATAGTTGCATCTTTAGCTAACAATAGATAGAAATATTCCTGACATTTGTGCAAAATGTTATAGGGAGGTAAAGAAAAAATGCCGTTGCATTAATTATCAGTTTTCTATTTGACAGTTTAATTAAGAACAGGAGAAAGTGTGTTCAAAGCTTATAGGATTCATGATGAATCACATACATTCTTACAGGCATCATATTCATGTTTCAATTATACACATTGTGAACTGATGAACAGCAATCTAGCATCTTCTATTTAATAAATGTGATATCTGTTGGAATTGATAACATTAGTTCAGTAATTATGAGCTGTTATTTTCAGGCATCAAGGGGAAATGGGGAGATATCCTGGAAGTTTGCCATCTCTCTCTTTCTTTCTGGCAGAGTCTTATGCCTTTAACAGATGTGTGATGACAAAAATGAAACAGGTGAATATTTTCTAGCATATGAAATTGGATTCACACGGAATTGCTTTAAGCACTGAATGTCTGCTGGTTATATAGCAATTTAAAAATGCAGTAATCATCAGAACAAAAGGTGGCAACGCCCATAAAAGATATATATTAACTGGATTTCTTTTTAAGTATGGCCAACAACAAATCCAACTTTACCTTTTCTGAAACAAACTTCTTATTGTCATTTGTTTATCTTTTGGTATGTGTCTCTCTGCGGGTGTTCAATTTGTTCTGGAAGAATTTTGTTTTACGCTGGGTGTATTCTACTTCTCCCTTATAAGACAGCACAGCCTTTCTGTGTACGTTTCCACAGACATATTTCTCATGTTAGCTGCAGATTATTAAATTCCCCCATCTGGAGGGCACTGGCATGGGGAAGGCTGAGATTAGTCTTCTGACATAAATACAAAACATCCTTTGAAAAATTAATTGCCTATTCTTCTGGGACTAATGAGCTTTTTTGTTTTTTCCCCTTTCAATGGCTCAAAAATCTTTTGCATCAGCATAGCTTGGAGAAGGTTAGTGCGCTGCTGCAGGTATTATTTGTTTAAAGGAATTTTTCTTGACTAGATTCCTAGTTGTGAAAATTCAACCCTTCTAATTGTATCTTTTTTTTTCCTCTCCTTTTCCCATTTCTCCTTTTTGTAGCCAGAAGAGATTTCAAAACTGGTAGCTGCCGCCTTGTGACCTCTCCGTTGGTGTATCAAAAAGAGTGCCATAAAATAGAGCTTTGAATTAATATTACCATTTTTTGTTGAAATACAATAGTCTATAATAGTCCAAGGATATAAAGGAATTGCTACATATGGAGTTTGCACCATTTCACTATTTACTCTGTGCTCCTATAGTCTCACAATACCTTCTCAGTTTGATAGCTGAGCTGTTTTGTTTCCAGCTCAACTGCAGGGTACTTTAAACAAGTGCAGAATGTTTGTCTTCTAGGAACCTGCAACTCAATAAAGCCTAAAGGGAGCTTTTACTCCGCTTCTAAGCACCTAGGCTGCAGCCATGCTAGCAAGTCTTTCAAAAGATAAGGTGGTGTGACTCTTTCTCCAGTTGCCTCCTTGCATAGGAATTACTGAAATCTTCTCTGCACAACCAGATGCTATTTATTTAGATATTGCATTTTAGTATGGAACAGGGAGATGAAGTTTTCTTATGCTAAATGATATACAACTGCTTATTACTTTCCACATTTCTAAGTAAGCTTAAGTGAAGAGGATTGCAGGTGATCTTGAAAGGACAGTGGTAGTCTAAGTTGTCAGAAAATATATTTGAAAGGGATCTGCCCTTAGTATTCAAAAGACATTTTTTTTCTTTGTAACAATAGAGTTACAACCAAATGTTACCAATATTGCTTAATACATTTATAAATGTATAACCTATCTTTTCAGAAAGATCAAGGCAATTTTCAGGGAGATTTCCCCTCATTTTATCTTGGCAGTAATGCGATCCATATTCTCAAAAATTTAAGACAGGATATTAATCTTCTCAATTTGCCTATTAATGGAAGTCATGTAATTTAATGCCAGAGTATGTTTTGCATTCAGAAACAAAGTCAATCCCTAACATATTCAGTTAAAATAGAGATTGGAAAGCTTGTATAGTTGTGGCTACACAATTGTTCGTGTTGTTTTGCTCTCTAAGGGCTGCATCTGAGATGCAGTTATGATTTTACTGTGGAAAACAGAGTTGAATTTACTGACCTATTTTTTTCTTTTTGGGGTAAAGCCACATTTTATGGCTGTTTTAAGCTTCTTTGGGGCTTAATAACAAATACAGTATTTAATTTTATTTTATGCCTCAAATCAAAGGAAAACAGCATGGCTATTATATGTTTTCTTGGCACTGAATTTCAGTTTTATATATTGAAGGGAGGGGGGGTTGCTTTGTGATGTACACAAGAAGAAATTAGGAATCTTCCCTATACTTGTGCTGTAGGTGTTTGCCTATCTCTTTTTTAGGTAGTACCATCCTCATTTAAAAGAAAATAGGTTGCATTAACATTTTCTGGGAACCAGTAGCCTTCAGATGAGACAAATATGAAACTCTTCATGATTCTTCGGCCCCATAGATCACTCAGAAGCAAAGACATAGCAACATGGTATATTTGTTTATTGAAGCAATATTTGGCTGTCCTCATATTTTGTTGTGATCGATGGGCACACTGCTTGAAGATCTAAATGACCAGAAACAGATCCTGAGAACAGAGATAATCTATGTAGTTGCTAAGCATTGTCACCAATCTTATACCACCTAATCAATTGTTCTTCCTTATTGCTATCTCTCAGAATGAGAAGAATGATCTGCAAATTGGGATTCAGGTAAGGAATTAAGAATTGTAGATATCCTTGCTTTCCCAGCTTCCTAAAATGTGTTGTCTCTAACCCAACAGTATAAAGCTATCAAAGAACATCAGGTTGTTATTATTAGTTACATAAAAGCTATCTTTCAGACACACTGAACCATAAGTCTAATGTGTTGTGTAAGCCTAAACTATGTGATTTGTTTATACTTCAGATATATAGTGCGAATACAGAAAATTAGATTAACTGGATGCCATGATGATTAAATTGGCTAGGACAGGAAGCAGGTCTGCTGACACAGGTGCTGAATCCTTGGGGGAAAGGAGCCGTGTTCTTTGATACACCAAACCTCTTGGAGTGTTTCCTAGAAGGAGCAAAATGAGAGCAAGATGTGGAGCAAAGGACTCTTTATTAACCAGCAACTCCTGCCAAACCTTTTAATGTAGCCAAAAGGGGCTATAATATGATTTTAAACCACAGAAAAGCAAAATACAGGGCAGTTTGAACATGAAAGTTAAAGCCAGGATTCTTTTTGGAATTGTTTAATAGCACTCTTTTGCCAAGTTGAGTGCATATGCTTGTTTCCTCTGTGACTGATGCAAGTTGAATCAAATGATTATAAACAACTGCTTACGCTTGAAGAGAAGGTTTCGGCTGTAATTACCTTTGAATTTATTCATAATTATCTTTCAGGAAATTACTTATCTCAATTCCTGCCAAAGGGAACAATTGGAAATGGCTCATTTTTTCCCATTTCTAAGGCAGTGGGGCTTCTTTCATTTTATAGGCTCACATTTGGATTGGAGAGAAATTAGACACTTGACTTCCATTCCAGATATGTTTTTTTTCCCTCTCCATTATTCTTTCTTTCCCCTCCAACAAAATTACTGTATAGTTTATACCAGATGAATAGTTGTGTTTTGGTCAGGTGGAAATAAAATGGCCTAGATTTGCACTTCTTGGATATCCCTTCATAGATGCTGAAAATGTTTTTGGCTGAAGTTTTGATCTATAATCAATTTCTAAAACAAAAAAATGGGGAAAGGAAATTGTGCATGTACACACACATAAAAGCTGCAAGACCACATTACCTCATTACATTTACATAGAAGCCATCTAGTTCACTGGAGTAAGAAACTATCTCGGGAAAATTGAGATCTAAATGGTCCATTGCCTAACTGAAGTAACACTAGCAACTTGCAGCTAAAGTTTTGGCTGGCTGCTTCAAATCAACATGTGAAATTTAACTTCCTCCTGTCTCTCTTTACTTGCCTCCTTGTATATATTGTATATAGCTTTTCTGTTCTTTTTTATTCAACCGATTTTTATTTTATTTTATTAATCCGTGGTTTGAAATGTGTGGGTCTACACCAGAGGTCTTCAAACTTGGCAGCTTTAAGACTTGTGGACTTCAACTCGCAGAATTCTCCAGCCAGCTATGCAAGTCTCAAAGCTGCCAAGTTTGAAAACCTCTGGTCTACACACTCCAGTCTATTTTATTGCTCACATTAGAAAGACTGGATGTAAATGTTTGCTCCTCAAAGGATTGGGTTTTGTAACATGCCTTTTGCAATTTGCTTATTTCTGCACATTGAAGTTTTTGTCAAAGCAAGACAGATTCTAGGGATCCCCATTCAATGTTTTCACTGTTATGATTGAGGGTTTGTTTGTTTTTTTAAAAAAACTGATTGCAATCATTGCCTATAGAGAGGAGCCAGAGAGAAGACATATATTGGTGGGTTGGACGAGCAATCTTGATCTTTTCAACCTTGGCCTTATGCCCAACCTTTTCCTCCTTTGCTGTAGTCTCCAGTTATGGATTTCACACTATTGTTTCATGGGCACCACCAATTTTCCTGGAAGAAGGAAATGCTCACCCTGTTCTTCCCCTTTATAATGACTTCTAAGAGAGTTGAAGCTTTCACAGCCTGAGCAACATTTTTCTCCATAAATTAATGATTGTGATGGTAGTGATGGTAGTTGTGGTAGTGGTGGTGATGATGATGATGACGATGACAAAAGTGGGTAAACTGTATGCTGTCCTTTCCTGGCCCTAGCATCTTTGAAGTACATGGTCAGAAAACAGCCCTGTTTCCCTTTAAAATAGTTGTCTAAAGAAGAACAATTTATGATTTAAAAAAATCAATTTTACAGAGGAGGAGGAGGAGGAGGTGAAAGAAGAATATCATGTAAGTGATATTTTTATATTCACGAGATTTTTCCATGATGCAACACAGATTTGCTATGGTCGCAAAGTGCCATGACCACTTTGGAATCTGGCTTGGACATCTGGTAATTCCTTTTCAATGGTTGGTGCTAGTCATTGTTGATTAATTTTAAGCAGAATTACTAACAATAAGACAAGTAAATGTTTTATGTAAATGCTCCAATCAATTTACAGTTAGATTGACTCAGGCATTTGATTCTGATAAGATCCTAATGCATCAATGTGTGTGTGTGTGTGCGTGTGTGTGTTTGTGTGTGTATCTCAGTAGTCGGATTCAAATTCCAGTGCTACCAGTTCGCTATCGGTAGCACATGGTGCTTCTGCGCATGCGCAGAACATTTTTGATGATGTCTGGCTGGGTGGGCGGAGCCTACCACCACCACCACTACCAGTTCGCCAAAACTGGGGCAAACCAGGAGCACTGGTATATATATGCTTTCTGAGGTTTTCGCGGGTGTTTGTATGTAGTTCTTCGGTCATTCGGGTTTTCTCCTGCGAAGATGACGGATGAGATTTCGTCGAAACGTTGCCCAGATACTTCCAATTTTACGTGGGAGAAAACCCAAATGACCGAAGAACTACACACACACACACACACACACATACACACACACATATATATATTACTGATTTATACACACACACACACACACATATACGTATACATACACACACACACGCATACATATGTAGTACAAACATAGATGTTAATGGCTGAATAGAACAATAGCACAAAATACAGAACTAATTTCACAGAACTACAGGGAATGGAATCTGAAAGTCAAAGCTTAAGATAGAATCAAAAATATAATAGAATGAAATTATCACAAAGATAATTTTCCTTGAATCAATTAGCACAAATTCAAAACACACATACACTACACTAGCACACTGTTGTGCATGGCAAAAATGGAACATAACTCTGAGGAGAAAGATCATGGGCACATTTTTAAAGCAATGATCATTGGATTACAGAAAGGAGGGGTGGAGAATAATAGAAAAGTTAAAAACATTTATAAGATTTTGGAATTGTAGAGCAGGAAATTCTAGGGCTCTGATTTGCTGTCAGGATTTTAAGATTATAAAAGGAAATAAGTTTTAGATAAGAGAAGACAGTGAGATAAATTAAGGAAAAAAAGATAAGAAAATCAGATAATGAGGAGAGCCATTTTATTAAGAAAACCTGAACATTCCGGAAATGTTATCACTGCTGGAAATAATTATTTTATCTTTGTTAACAAACAGTAAAACGTTGATAGGATTAGAAGGGAGCTTCCAATTTGCATGGAAAGTATGGCATTTTGTTGAGTTACATAGTTAAACTTTCACATCTTTAGCTTTGCCTTAGGCCAGATGTTGGCAATCTGTGGCCCATAGACTGGATGTAGCCTGCTATCCAAAATCACCCAGCTTGTAGTCCCCCCCAAAACTATATCCACTTGGCCAGTAGCAGTTCTGAAAAATAGTTCAAGTTTGTAATCCTGTATCAGGCCTGATGTACAGTAGAACAGCACTATTTTAATAAATTGTAACATTTGTGTGTTACGA
>JANHFM010007704.1:7974-20952 GCA_032468115.1 Grayia smithii | reverse complement strand
TTGGGGGTCACCACAACATGAGGAACTGTATTAAAGGGTCATGGCATTAGGAAGGTTGAGAACCACTGGTCTAAGTGCTATTGCTGTTCCTTTTTTTCCACCATGTTTAAGAAAGTTCAACTCCATGGCTTCTATGACATCTCTTTGGAGAAAAAAAATCCAGATGGTTAGATTGGGGAAAATGGGATAGCTGTTCCATCCCCTAATTAACCTCTTACAGTAAAGTAGTGATAGCAGACTCATTCCAGGTTATGATCAGGACTCCATTGTCAGTGAGGGTTCTGTGGGAACATGAGTTCTTCTCCATAGAGATAATCCTCAATTTACAACAGTTCATTTACTGACCATTCAAAGTTCCAACTGCGGGTAAAAAGTGACTTATGACTGTTTTTCACACTTACAACCATTATAGCATCCCTGTGGTCACCTGATCAAAATTTAGACCCTTGGAAACTGATTCATACTTAGGATGATTTGGGGTGTCCCCGGGATCATGTGATCACTTTTTCTGACCTTCTGGCAAACAAAGTCACTCTAGAAGCCAGATTCACTTTACAACCATGTTACTAGCTTAATAACTGCAGCGATTCACTTAACAATTGTGGCAAGAAAGGTCATAAAATGGGGCAAAATTCACTTAACAACTGTCTTGGTTAGCAACCGAGGCTAGGCTTAATTAGGCTTAATTGTGGACGTACGTCGAAGAGTACCTATATGGTAATTTTGGAGGCCCTCTTGAAGTTCCCTCAAATGACAATTGCTGTAGACCAGGGGTGTCAAACTTGATATCATTGAAGGCCACATCAGGGTTGTGTTTGATCTTGGGGGGGCTGGGTGGGAGTAGCCAGGGTAGGAGTGGCCAGCTTGATGTCACTCATGTCGGGTGTACCTGTGATGGCCCAAGTGCTCTGCCAGCAAAAATGGAGCTCAAGAGGGCTCCGTGTGGCCCTCCCAAGCTCCATTTTCACTGGCACAAGGCTGCAGGAAGCAGTCAAAAGCTGAAAATGGAGCTTGGGAGGGCTGCGTGTGACCATCCCAAGGTCTGTCTTCACTGGCAGAGGCACTGTGGGCTAGTCCTTCGCTGTTTCTAGGTGGTACCATGGACCGGATTCGGCCTGCAGCAGTGGTGGGTTGCCCCCGGTTCGGTCCAGTTCGCATGAATAGGTAGCGGTAACGACGTGATGTCACCGAACCGGTTTGCAGTGTCCCGGACCCGGGCCCACCCACGTGCCCAAACTTACCTTTTTTTTTGAAAACACCGAAATTAGCGTTCTGCGCATGCACAGAGCGCTTTTTCGGTGATTTTTTGTGAAAAAAAGTGTCTACGCATGCGTGGTAGCGCGGTTTACGTGCGCACGCGAGCGAAGCGAGAAAATTGCGCGCATGCACGCACGCACGCACGAAGAGAACCGGTAGTGAAGGTGGGTAGAACCCAGCCCTGGCCTGCAGGCCTTGAGTTTGACATCCCTGCTGTAGATAATTAGGCTCTCTCACTCATCAGACATAAAGTATATTAGTGTCAACATGTCATTGGGAATTAAATGTAGTGTTCATTCTGGTTCCATCCAAAACCAAGGATTTTCCCCCCAATTTATGCATCTCCTACTGTATTACTATGTGGGCAGTATCTCTCCTAGGGAACAATGAGATAAGAGAGGGCTTAACCCACAGCTGCATAATGGGCAGAGAAAGAAAGGAATCTCCTTGGCTCCTCAGGCTGTAAAAGAGATGGTGAGAGATTTGTCCTATCAAACTTACAAAATTGTTGTCAGCCCCCGCCACCCCCCCCCACCCCGGAACCATGCAGACCAGACAGGAAACATGACCAGATGAGTTAATTCTACGGTATTATAAGTTTATACAAATGGAGTATTGCCAGTCTAAAAGTATAAATCTCCCACAGTCACTTTTAACAGCCTGATCAATTAGGGTAGGTCCTTCCTACTGTATTTTTCGGAGTATAAGACACACCGGAGTGTAAGACGCACCTTAGTTTTGGGGGAGGAAAATAAGAAAAAAGCTGACTGGGGTGGATCTGCCTCCTGGAATACCACCAATCAGCTGTTCCCAGAGATGAATTTTAGCAGCAGGTTCCATGGTTATGAGCTCTGTGCCTTCCTTTTTTTTCTACCTCTGAAACTTCTGAAACTTTGTTTCAGGAAAAACTTTTTTTTCTGCTTCTGAAACTTCTGAAACTCCCGAAACTCCCTTTCAGAAAAAACTTTTTTTTCTGCCTCTAAAAGCCTCCCAAACAGAGCTTCAGAAAAAAAAGTCTCTGAAGCATCAGCTGTTAATTGAGATGAATCCCATAGAAAGATTCTGAAAGAGATTTACTTTTTCAAATTCAGTACATAAAGTACTGAACTCTGAATGCCTAGAGTTCAATACCTGAACCAGCCAAAGCTAGGTCCCAGAGTGTATCTGGGCAGCCATATTCTTCTCCCAGCATTGTTGTTTGACCATTGGATGATGGATTCAGAAAGTTTAAAATGGAGTGCCCAGAAGTATAAAGAGAACCAATGGCTGCAAGGTACATGGTTTTGGCAAGTGAACTCTCAAAGTCAAGATAATTATTTGTGTCCTAGTCCTGTCTAGTACACTCATTCTCAAATATAGGAGACAGATTGAAACATGATTTATTCCATCTAATCTTTGAGTTTACAAGTATTATTTGAAATGCAGTTTATTACTGCAACTTAAGGGATTTTTGATTTAAGATTTAAAAAGCTGAGAAGGAGGGGAACAGAAGGATAAAAAAAAAAGTCAAAGGATCCCAGATTGGATCCTGCAATGTTATCCTAGGATACATATATTTGCCTTCATTCATGACAATCAAAGGGCACATCGTACAGGAAGGCAGAGAGAAACAGAAGAAATGGAAGAGAGATTAAGGCAGGTGGTCTGAAGTTCTTCCAACAGGATGATGGTCTTTGTCCCACTGTGTCACGGGTGGAGGAGAAGTTGTCCTTTCCACTTAAAGATCAAGAACCACGCATGAATCTTCTCTCCAGCAAAATTTGCTTTTGGAAAAGTGAAGATTTCAGCATTCGTATCTCCATCAAAAAATGCCACAAGACCTTCTAAGTAGTCCAAAGAAACCCGGATCCTTCTTGGGGAATGGCACAATGTCAAATCTGTCCTGGGCTGAGTGATTGATTGATGCTTCCCATTAATTCGCTGCACTCCCCAGTAACCCCCTTGAGGATCGAGGAGAATCGCCCCATTTCTGTTTGCAGATTCCCTAACAATTCCCACCCCCCACCATTCCCCTTCCTCCACCACCTCTACCTCCCAGCAAAGCTTCCCAGAATTAAAGCTCTCGTGGCTTAGGACGCTGGCCAAAACGTCGTATCTCAGAAGACTGCCGTTCACTTGCTGATTCATGCCTCTCCATCTTACGCTTTTCAAATCAGAGGATACGTAGAGCTGGGGATGAGCTGTGCTTGGATTCAGAGTCAGATTTGCTGTGTGAAAGAAAGCATGGAACAATGTTCACCATTTTTAAAATGTCAATGCAAATCACAACACAATAGATCATGATTCGTGTGGTCTATCTGTCTATCTGCCTCAGAATCACAGAGCGTTATTGCACATGAAGGTCACAAATTGAAACACAGTTCAGTGGAGTGTGGTTACCCTCCTTCTTGAAATGGTTTACTCAGCTTGAGCCGTAAAAACCAAAGTATGCCATCTAAAAGGCTGATTTGTGATGCCACTAAAGCAACTAGAAAAGGAAATAGCATGCCTGCATGCACACAACTATTTCCTTCAGGGTTGAATAACGGCAGAACGGAAATCCTCTGATATCTGCACTCAGATGAGAATGGATGCCGTTAAATGAAACGCGGAGCGCTGTATTTTGAAACCCAGTTAATGTTTTTTGTCCAGCTTGCAGTTTTGTGGAGATTAAGGACCCTTCCTATGGATCAGCTTTTCTGTTTCCTAACCCTTCCTATTTCAATAAAAAAACGCATCTGAGATTGAGCCTGGCTATCGTGACAGTTTGTGAAATTACTCCCTGTTTTCCCTTCCTTGCAAATGACTCTTCTTGCACTTACAGTGGGAAGCCACAGAAGGTACATCTCTACTTCATGCAGTTCCCATTTGGGTCCTTTGGGCAACAGTCGTAGAATCTTCTGCCTAGATTCAAGCTCTCCCATTGGACAACTTCTATGCTTCTGCTCCCTCCCACTTTTCTTTCTCTTCTAGAATTCCATTGGCCTTGCTTCCTCTCGGTGGGGACTCTTAACCTATCAGACTCCTGTAAAAAGTACTGTTCTTGGCTCTATAACTTAATGACCTCTGAGGAGACACCTCAGATGGATTCTCACACCTGTCTTTTAGTTCTCCTTAATGAGCTCTGAACGTTTTAAAAACCATAGCTGGTATCGATACATAGTCATAGTTGTTTATTGATGGAAAGAACCAGGATTACCTGTTATGTGGCCTTCAGCCGATCCACAAGGAATACATTTCTGTAGACAACTTTGGATCCCTCTCCTTGCCTTGATTCCCTCACTAGGAACCTGCGAACCTTAGAGAACAGCTTGATGTTAGAGCACAGTTGTCATCGTTTTCTTTTTTTCCTTACAAAAACATTGCAAGGAGTTTATTAATATATGCTATCTTTTGGAGAAGTTGTGTCAGAGTTCTATTGCTCCAAGGGCAGCTTTGGCTAAAAAAAAAAAAAAGAAAGAAAGCTAAGGACTAGCTACTTGGTTCTTACCCCATGTTTGGGTCTTTGGAGACCCTACAGGGATAGATGTGAACTTGTTTCTTCTGTGATTTGCAAACCACTTTGGGCAATTTCATTCTTGGAGGGAGAATCAGTGTATGAATCTGAATGATAAATAATTTGATTTGGCTTTTGAAGGAAGTGATAGACTGAATAGGCCACCCAGTCCTACCAAAGGCTTGGCAAAATTTGTATCATTGATTCTGAAGGGAGAGGAGGAAGATTAGTCAGTGAGGTTCCACAGGCTGAGCAAGTTTGTTTAAGATCTGGACTCTCCTGGTCTTGCTTTAAATTCAGAGTGTTGGGTTTTTCTTGGGCTAAAAGTTGTACTCGGGCTTTGAATGGCATGCTGGGGCCTCCAGAAAGAACAGGGTACAGCCAGGACCAAAAATTAACTAAATTTAATTTTGTTATTCCTTTCAAAACAGCTGTACATAATTTGGTTACTTTCCAATCATTGATTTAATTCTTCCCCCCTTTTCATCACAACAGGGAACCAGTTTATTTTTTTCAACTTTATTTATTGAATTTTTATCCTGCTTTCGTTACTTTATAAATAAGGCAGCAAATATACCTAATGCACATTCCTCCTTTTTTATTTTCTCTTCTGCTCTTTCTGTATCATTTTTAATGGTTGTAAGCAGAATCATGTTTTTGAGATCAGTAGCTATATTGATAGATAGATAGATAGATAGATAGATAGATAGATAGATAGATAGATAGACAGATGATAGATAGATAGACAGATGATAGATAGATAGATAGATAGATAGATAGATAGATAGATAGATAGACAGATGATAGATAGATAGATAGATAGATAGATAGATAGATAGATAGATAGGTATATACAAATAGACCAATAGACAGATATAGAAGACCAAATTTAAACAGCAATAAAACACTGGGGGGGGGGAATTCAAAAGACAAAACTGATACTAAACAAAGGTGTAGTTTGGGCACTCACACACACATCATCTCAAAGATGAGCACTAAATTTTAAATGTCCATATATTTATTTATTTCATTCATTTAATTTACTAATACACTACTGTAACTGAATGCAAACTTTCCAAAGATAGAACCTAAATTTTAATCATTCAGACTTCACCTTTTAGAGTCCTTGGTGCTTTCTGAATTTCCATGCAGATGTTTCATTAGCTGGATAAGATCTTCAATGCTTCTGAAGGGGTTATCTACTCCGGCAATGGAATGACTGCGTCAAAACAACAACAGTTCAACCCTGAGCTACAGAGATTCTCTTCCACTCATCATTTTAGTTTTCAGAATATGCCATCTAATTTTCTATTTTTTTAAAAGATAAGTAAATGCTATTTAAATGCTACTTAAATGCATATGTATGCAATCCATAGATTCATGAAAATGATGTCAATAACACCTTGGAACATTTCTGCTGTCCCTTAACTTGTAATCCGGCGCGTGATTTTCAAGCAAGGACTGTAGCAGGCGACTCTCTTAATTGAGTTCTTGGTACATGCAAAATGATCGGTTAGTTGTTTGATTTGGTAAAGTTGATCCACTCAAATGGCCTGTTGCGAAAACAGAATTTGACCATAATTACTTAAGACATTTAAAACCTCAGACAATATCTGCTGACCAGTTGAATTTTTTTTCCCCTTTTGGCCTCCTCAGAATGCCTGCATATATAACGTAGCCAAGCACAACTGATTGTAACAATATTTGTCAAAGTATTCCCCTGAATTAACCCATTCACACTTTGTTTCTAACAGATCTAACATGTATTCTTACTCAATTTATTCATTAGCAAAATACCGAAACCATGAAATACAATTTTCAAACATTTGTTCAGCCTTCTTTTTTTTAAAGCTGGAAAACGAATCTTCAAATCTAAAACTTACTTGAACATTTTCAGGCTTCTTTAATTGATTTGCTTTGTAGATTGCAGATTATTTTTATTTGGAATTAAAGATAAATTAGTCAGTGTGTAATGCCCATACTCAAGGAATACGAAAAGGCCAGAAGAGCATAATCTAACAGTTTATGCAGAGTTTGAAACGCTAAACTCTTGCTGGATTTATTCAACAAGAGAATAAAAGTGAAATGTTATTCAACCTTCCTCATAAATAACTTCCAATGTCTTTGGTAGACTTTCCCCCTATAGAATTGCAATAAAAAGTGACCTTACCCTGAAAAGTACCATTAGTCTAAGTATTTAGTTGTACCATAAAAAGCAATAAAAGTAAGATTAAGTGGTATTCACTTGCTTTTCTTATTTTCTGCTTTTTTTCTTGCTAGCACTCTTAAACATCTATTAAAAAAAATAAAAAGCAGTACTTTAATTGGGAGATCACTATTCATATCTGCTATTTGCACTGCTGTTTAACAGAATTATTAGAAAGGCATTATTGATATGTAATTCATATTCTCAGAAGTAACATTCAAATCCAGGCTGAACTATTCTCTGGTTCAACCTCATCCAAGCTGCAAATTCTGTAGTTATGTCCTCAGTCTCAGTCCTCAAACTTGCCATCTGTACTATTCAATATGCAAAATGAAATCTCCAGGATTGGATCAAAGGCCATGTGAATAAACAGAAAGATTTAGTTGAGGCCCTGATGACTTAAACTGAATGGAGTCATTGCAAGAGAACCATGTAGTACATCTCCTCTTACAACTACTAGTATGTGCCTGGCTTTTCAGAATGTCATGGAGATTCACATTTGTTCAAGGAACTTGAAACCATGTGAACAGGGAACAGTCACGATCCGAATGAAGGCAAATCTACGAGTCCCACGATTGTTATGCAGGGTCCACCAGAGGGTTTGTCTTCTGAGCTTTTGGACTCTTGCTGGAGCCAATCCTCAGGGAACTTCTCTCTAGCCTAGTCAGGATCCATTCAGAATGACAGAATAATAGAATATCATGGGTGTTGGAGAGGACCTTAGAGAAGCCTTCTAGTCCAACACCCTACTCAGGCAGGAGACCCTATACCATTGCAGACAAATGGTTGTCCAGGGTTTTCTTAAAAGCCTCCAGTGATGAAGCACACATTTTTCAGGTGCTACTTTCTTAAAGTATTATTATAAGAAAAAACATCTACTCTTTAATGGGACAGATTATAATTGTCTATGGAGCATGTCCAACATCTGAAAAGCTTCTCAATGACCCAACTCATCTGAGCTAACCAATGACACCCCTTGCCATGTGTCTCTCTCTCTCTCACACACTCCGCAAATGAGATCCAAAAGGCACAAAGCAGGAAGGAACTAACAATCCAGTAGCAGAAGGTGGGCTGTAAAAGCACATTTTTGGAAAAGTGTGGCCTCCATGCACACAAATAGGACATTCATTCAATGAGGGTACAAGAAGAGTCCACTGGATTTGCTGAGTCTCTGGAGGTTTCAAGGAAAGCCATAAACCTACCACTTCCTGCAGCAGCTGGCATTCAAGACACGCTGCTTTCAATTCCACACTGCTGGTGAATTTCTCAGGTTTCCCCTTAGAAAGCTATTCAAACTGGGGTCCTCACCTCCTTTCAGTTAGCAAATTCAAGCTGAATTTTGAGCCAGGACACTATTTATCCCAGATCAGCCAGCCGCTCTTTTCAGCCATGGCCTCAGGACAATTCCCTTCCTTCCCTCTTCCCCAACCCAGAAGCCCTCTGGTGACTTTTAGCTAGTCCAGGTTTAAAGTAGGGTCTCCTCTCTTATCCTGGAGGCATCTAAAATCAGTTGGGCCTTGGCTTGGAGAGACCTCAAGGGATGGGCAGGGACTGGGAAGAGAAGCAGGAGAGGAGAGACATCTGCATAGCAGCAGACTCCAACCGGACATGAGGAGGAATTTCCCCTGAGATCAGTCAGTGGGAATGGATCCCTCACTGTCCGTCCAGTGAGGCAGTGAGAACAATCAATCAATGGAACGATCCTGTCAGAGTTGAAGAAGCTTCTTGGGTGAGAAACGAAACGTCTTCAAAAGGAAAAAAAACAGAAAGTCCAGTTGCCTCCTGAAAAAGCCCCTTTGGGAGGACCAGGACTGAGAATCTCTACAGAACAGCTTTTCTCCCAGGGTTGTGAGTGCTGCATTGCTGGAGGTTTTCAAGAAGAGACCAGGAGGGTACAAGGCTCCTGCCTTGAGAAGGGTCTCCAGGGTCCCCCCCAGCCCTTGGATTCCATGGATGCCACTTCACAGAGGGATGCAAAGCACTTCAGCTCGGCCAGCGGTGGAAGAAGGCGCTTAGGTTTAAAGGAGTATTTGTAGCTCAGGGTTGAAATGGGGGGTCCTGGGGGTCTCGGAGCTGGGGGGGGGGTTGCATGACCCAAACTAGGTAATGCCATCAGTGCTAGACTGACACTGGGGATGTTATGTAGTTTGGATCATGAAAACCACCCAGGACCCCTCACTTCCTTTCCTGGGGTCCGTCCTTGCCCAGCCCCTTGCACTGCCAGGCTGCCATCCAGCCACCCTCCTAGACTGGGGAGGGGGGAAGCGGACCGGGGGACTCTCCAGATTGCCCTGCTTTGTCAAGGCCAGACGTGTCCCGCCAGCCGCTCCAGACTCCAGGTGCGGCCTCGCACGCCCGCTGCCCCCCGAGGAAGGCTTGCAGGCAGCCATTGGCTCCGAGTCCTCCGTGTGTTAAATTAGCCGAGGGAGACGCAGCCAGGCCAGCGAGCGCTCGGGAGGGGGCTTCATTCTGCGTCATCGGACGGGGGGGAGGGAAGCCAGCCCGCGTGGGGAGGGGCGGAGGGGGGGCGGAGGGCAAAAGAAGAGCCCGCAACTTTCCACCGGCGCCGATGGCAGCGAGAGGCAGCCTTTCTCCAGCCGCGCGGGCTGCGCCTCGGGGCGCTCCGTCTGTGCCAGGCGGAGCGATGCTGCGGACGGGAGGATTCCGGAGAGCCGCGCTCCTCTGAACAGACCCGACAAGGCAAGAGAGGCGGGCTGCCGACCTCGCCCCGCCGGGCCGACTGATGGGCAGCCCCCCTCGCCTGCCCTCGCCCGCCGGCTAGTGGAGCCCCACCGGAGAGAGTGAAGCTCAGGGCGGCCGAGAAGGCGGTCCAGAAGCAACCCGCCACGCACGGAGCCCGAGCCAAGCTGGGACAGACGGAGCGGAGGGAACCGCGGCGGCCCAGAGGTCCATCTAGAGCCGAGAAGGAAGGCAGGAAGGGAGACAGGAGCTCAATGGGGACGCGCCCAAAGCGCGGCGAAGGGGAAGAGGCGCAGCGAGCGGAGGTTTAGCAGGACCAGACCGCGCGCCTTCTCCGCAGTCCGAGAAAGGCGGAGAGAGTTGCGGGCAGCGCGGGCTGGACGGCCTGGCAAGCGGGACCAAGAAGCCCGCTCGGAGAGTGCCAGGAAGCGGGACTGAAGGTGGAGGCGGACTCCGTGGAGCCGGGAAGCTGAGAGAGCGCGAGGAGGAGGAGGAGGAGGAGGAGGAAGTCTGCAGGACCCCCGCGCCCGCCCTCCAGCCTCGCTCGCCCGCTTCCATGCCCCTCTAGCGTCCCTGGCCCGGCAGTAGCAGGAGGAAGGATGCAGGAGGACCCCGGCGACTCGGTGGGTGCCCGCCGGGCGGTGGAGAAGCTGTCGGAGGCGGTGGGGCTGCGGGCCAAGGCTCTGGGCAGCGCCCTGCAGGAGGCTCATCGCCAGCGGCGCCTCCTGCTGGGCATCGTCTGCGTGGCGCTGCTGCTGGACAACATGCTCTACATGGTCATCGTGCCCATCATCCCCCACTACCTGGCCACCATGGGCGGCGAGGGGGCGGCGGCGCCGGCCGTCCAGAGCCTGGATGTCAACAGCAGCGGGGCGCCCGGGGGCTGGTCGGGCAACGCCACCAAGACCTCCCGGCTGTCCCCGCCCCCCGTGCAGGCCGAGAACCAGGACATCAAGATCGGGGTGCTCTTCGCCTCCAAGGCCATCCTGCAGCTGCTGGTCAACCCGCTGACCGGCACCTTCATCGACCGCGTGGGCTACGTCCTGCCGCTGCTGATCGGGCTGCTGGTCATGTTCCTGTCCACGCTCATCTTCGCCTTCGCCGAGAACTACGGCACCCTCTTCGTGGCCCGCAGCCTGCAGGGACTGGGCTCGGCCTTCGCCGACACCTCGGGGGTGGCCCTCATCGCCGACAAATACACCGAGGAGTCGGAGCGCAATCGCGCCCTGGGCGTGGCGCTGGCCTTCATCTCCTTCGGCAGCCTGGTGGCGCCCCCCTTCGGCGGCATCTTGTACAGCTTCGCCCGGAAGCAGACACCCTTCCTGGTGCTGGCCTCCATCTCCCTCCTGGATGCCCTGCTGCTGCTGGTGGCCATCAAGCCTTTTGCCAACAGGACCCGGGAGAACATGCCGGTGGGTACCCCCATCCATCGGCTGATGATCGACCCCTACATCGCGGTGGTGGCCGGGGCCCTCACCACTTGCAACATCCCCTTGGCCTTCCTAGAGCCCACCATCGCCACCTGGATGAAGAGCACCATGAACGCCAACGATTGGGAGATGGGTCTGGCTTGGCTGCCAGCCTTCTTCCCCCACGTTCTGGGCGTCTTCATTACCGTAAAGCTGGCAGACAAGTATCCCCACCTGCAGTGGTTCTATGGGGCCCTGGGCATGGTCATCATCGGGGCCAGCTCCTGTGTGGTGCCTGCTTGCCGGAGCTTTGGCCAACTGATGGTCCCCTTGTGTGGCATCTGCTTTGGCATTGCCCTGGTGGACACGGCCCTTCTGCCCACCCTTGCCTTCTTGGTAGATGTGCGCTATGTGTCCGTCTACGGCAGCGTCTATGCCATTGCCGACATCTCCTATTCAGTGGCCTACGCCCTGGGGCCCATCGTGGCTGGAGAGATTGTCCACTCTTTTGGCTTCACCCAACTCAGCTTGGGCATGGGCCTTGTCAATGTCCTCTATTCCCCGGTCCTGCTGGCCCTCAAAAACATTTGCCAGATGAAGCCCTCCCACTCAGAGAGAAACATCCTTCTCGACGAGGAGCCCAAGGGACTCTATGATACCATCAAGATGGAAGAACGCAAAGCCAAGGGTAGAAACCTCCACCGGGTGGGGGATTTTGAAGAGAATAGTGTAGATCCTTATCAAAGAGACTTTAAAGGGGCTTTTGAGGATGATTCCTCAGACTACGACTATACTTAGGGCTTGGCTAGAAGGTCCTGTCGGAAGAGGGACAATGTCTTAGCTATTGTCTCCATATCTACAATGTGCTACACATTAACCTTTCTCTAAATATGACAGTCTTCTTCCTCCCTCCCTCCCTCTCTCTCTCTCTCTCCTTCTCAAGTTAGGACTTAAACCACTCTATTGAGATTAAAACTGTCTATCCCCAAATAGCATAATTGCATAGATGTATTGGTCCTTTCTTGTTACAAGAAACGAGGTAGACCTCCCATGCTTTCTGCAGTTCTGCCAAAGGTTTGGGGGGCAGCAGTCTTGTGTGTGACTTAAGACTGGTTCACACATGCATGTATGTATCCTTTGATGCATCAGTTTGGTTGGTTTCATTTTTCTTTGTTTTTATTCCCAGCTCCAATGGCACACTTTACCTATACTTGATTTAAATATAGTGAAGTCAGAAGCCATGAGCTGCACATTCCCTGTTCTCCCCCCACCCCACCCCCATGTCTGCTGTGCATGTGTGACATGATCTGAGTGTTCTGTCTGTGACATTAGATCTGGGCATCTTCTCACTAGAGATATTGCAGTTATGCATGTGTGAACCAGCTTCACCTTTACCAGATGCTTCAAAAATGCACATCCAGGGTCTCCGTAAATATTGTACATTTATAGACACATCTCTACCTGGAAATTTTCCATCGGATTCATGTTTTAATGCCAGCAGTGGAAATTATGTTATGTTATTTTTTTCCTCCTGGAGGAGAAAAAAACAAGACAAAATGGTAACCTTTTTTTTTATTTTTATTTATTTATTCATTCATTTACTTATTTCTTGTTGTGCTGCTATTCTGGTCAATGAAATATGCCATACTATGTTTTAGACTGAAACTATTACATTCATCTGGGTGTGAATAAATAATATTCCAGGGAATATTTGTCTTTGTTTTATTGTGTGTACGTTAAGATGAATCCTAAATACCCAAAGAAAATATATGAATTAAACTTAAATCTGAGTATCTACCCTCAAGTCATTCCTCTACCTATTGTATACACTGAGTTTATTTTCATGGAAAAACTGCGTAAGATCAAAAGTTTTAATCTACTTTGATCACTCAACAACTTAATGTTTAAGTTTTTAAAAATCTATAACTTTC
>JANHFM010007703.1:0-18274 GCA_032468115.1 Grayia smithii | reverse complement strand
GCAGGCAGGCAGATTCAGTTGCTAGCTGATGCAATTGATTGCAAATTGCCGAAGCAAGGCAGGAAAGCAAGTGAGCCGGGAAAGGAGGAAGAAGCAGGCAAGTGGGGATTTTTGCTACCGGTTCTCCGAACAACCCGCCGCCATTTCTACTGGATCAGCTGATCTGGTCTATCCGGGAGCATTTCACCCCTGCTTTAAACTTTGTGGTATTAAATAAAATTATTAGCATTTAAGGAGTTATGAAATATTGAATGATGTTCAATGATGTTTTGAAGCATTTTACTGAATGCTCACAATAATTACATTAGTATAGTAGTTAGGAAAAACAGCCCAAAAGGTAAAATGCTAAGGAAATGATTATTAGTTTGTATGTAGGCTGTAGTGAGGAACAGAAATTAATTCCAACAGAGATAAAGACATAAAAATGGCAGTGCACCAATAATAGCAATTCAGATAATTTGAAATAGCTTAAAAGACAGTGTAGTGAATCAGATATTCCAAGAATCCTTCTCAAAAATCAAGGTCTCTTTCACTTACTACCAACTTCAGACTAATTTTGATTATGGTTTGCTTTTAGGTATCAACTTGGATGAGGCAATATCAGGCAGCTGCTCATATCCAAATTCCAGCTATGACTGAATTATCCGAATGGTTAATGAATAATTTACCTGATGATGCTGATAATGAAATTACTTTGATCCATGGTGACTTTAGAATAGATAACATCATCTTTGATCCAAGAGAGGTATCTTGAAATGATGCAGACTGCATTTTCAAAGTAGCTTCTTCTGTTTCTTTTTTTATTGGCCTTTTATTGTTATAGTATATAATAACAGAAACTTATAAATCTGTCAAAATTTCCCTCTGCTACATTTTATACTAAACAAAATCAAGGCAGGAGTTTTTTTAGTTTCTCTCTCTTCCTTCTTTCCTAAAAATAGGCTTCCTAAAACAGAGTAATCTTTTCTGGACCTCCCCCTCTTCTCTTAATGGTTTGTTCATTCATTCTCAGTGCCAGAGTGCCTGTTCCATCAGACAGCTTGGAATGTAGATAAGCAACATTGGGAATGTTTGAAGTGTGAATTAAATTCACCTCCACCAGTAATCATCAGAATGTTATTTATTGGACCTACTCTGCAGTTGTTGGAAGCTAAAAGCAACTATAAAAATGTAGTGCAGCCTCAGTAAAAATAAAAAAAATAATCCAATTTGACAATAGCAGTAAACCATAACATTTCCATGTGACACTAATGCTAATTCCCCCTTCTGTAAAACAGGATTAGTCTGTTATCCTTCCTGCATACTTTTGAAGAATAGCTACATGAAATGTTCTTATTAGAAATTATAAATGCTTGGAGTATCCTTCTTATAAGCTTTTTTCTCTCCAATTTGATTTTTTGTGTTGGTTGGTATAACATTCATGTGTTACTAACAAAAATGTCATTTCTGTATCATCACATAGTGAAGGCCCAACATGCTTGAGTTTACTATGCATTATATTTTGTTCTACATTCACATGAGGAAAATAAAATCTGTTTTCTAAACAAGCCTTGTAGGAGATACAGTACAGTACAGGTAGTCCTTGAGTTATGGCCACAATTGAGCTCAAAATCTCTGTTGCTTAGTGAGAAACATATTAAATGAGTTTTGCCCCATTTTATGATCTTTCCTGCAACAGTGGTTAAGTGAATCACTGCAGTTGCTAAATTATTATTATTATTATTAATTTTATTTATATGCCACCCTTCTCCCGAGGGACTCGGGGCGGTTCACAAGACAATTAAAAGAGACAATATAAAATAGAATTAGTAGTTAATAATTTAGATTAAGACAGATTTTTAAAAACAGAAAAAAATTTAAAAACCGGATTCCGTCAGCAGATATAAGCTGAAGTTTTAGCAGGCTTTCAAGACTGTTACAAGAAGACCCTAACTGCAAAATAGCACATTTCAAGATGCCTAACAGCCCCTGTTTCTTTATCTTGCCTACCTCAAAGGGCTGACAAGAGATGGACTAGAAGCAAGGAACATAGAAATGTGTGCAGAGTGCTGAGACATGGGTAGAAACCCATGTAGACAAATGTAGTTTTTATTCTGGCCTATTTCCTTTTGGCAAAGAGACTCCTTGCACACACTGAGAAGCCAAATGCATGACATGGATTGGGAAAAGTTGTGGTTCCCTGTTCTGAGAACGCTCCATGGATTTGTTTTCTTCAAGATAACCACAGATGAATAGCCGTCTTCATTCTCCCCTTGCATATTATCACACCCGGCTGGAGATTTGCTTGGCCAGCGGAAGTGGTTGATTTTGCAACTGCCCCGTGTCATTCACTGACTTAATAGCTGAGAGAGCATCTGTTATTTTAGTTAAAAGATCTACTTGAAAAACATCATGTTCCTACAGTCGCTGATCAGTGGTTCCAAATGCACCTTAGCAGCGGCAGACTCTGGAATATCAGTAGGCTGCAGAGGCCTTCTAGCATCCATGCAGTAAAGACAAAAGGTGTCCACTCTAAACACTAGAAAGTCTGGGCAGATAAATGAGGTTTGTAGCAGACAGCTCTAAGCGTCTCCCTACTGTCCACAGGTCTAACAGTTGCTGTCACCCACTCCTTCCCTCAAATATTCCCTATGGCTCCAAGCGAGGTGATGGCAGAGTAGGAAGAATAATGAGGTTGCCAAGGGAAGAAACCAACAGCATGAAAAAAGATGGTTGCAAGGATTGGTTGGTTTAGCTTGGATGTAAGAGAAGAAAGCCATGATAGAATGCAGAAGGTTAGAGGAGGATCTGGATGAAAGTGGGCCAGGAGGACCCCTGAGCTCTGCAGTACAGCTCTCAAACATGCAGGAGAGGGTGAGGAACAGACGGTGGGAGGGGGGTGATTGGAAGAGATGGAAAGCCAAGAGGGTGAAGCTGGATCAAGAAGGGATGGCTAGTGGAAATATGCAAGAGGGAAGCAAATTACCAGGTGTTATTTCCTGTTGGTTTTTGAACTATAATAGTAGGGGTCATTCAGGAAGCAGACCGACCTAATTAGGAGCTCTTATGATGCCTGGGGTAGGGATTGGGTAGTGGCCAGAAGTTTGTGTTAGGAGGATAAAAGTCCTGTTCTGTTCTAGGATGAGGGGGCTTCATGTGACTCTTGTGTGCTTATCTCAGGCCAGTTTTTACTTCTACATTTAGGGGGGGGGGAATTGTTGAGTTCTTAACATATTTCACTTTGTTTTTAAATCATATTCTGCTGTACCACTCCACTAGGTACATGGGCTGTATATTTGATTAATTAAAAGCTTTTGTTCAACACCTCCTTATTATGGTTGCCCATGGCTGCTGAGTGCTTGCAGCAGATTCAAGGGGACCATCAGAGGAGACCTCCTGTCTTAGGTCATCCAGTGATATAGTGCCAATTATCAGAAAAGTTAGGGCACTGGCTGAAAGAACTCTTCTTGGATTTTTCTGACTGAATCTATAGTTCCTGAAGGTTAGACTCAGTAAAATACAATACACAGTAAATTTAAAGAGTTAGCATAAACACTTCATTTCATATACCATTACCAATAATGTCCCAAAGGTGCTTTTTCAAGAGGCCACTGGACTTTCTGGTTTTTCTTTGAAGATGTTTCACTTCTCATCTAAGAAACATTCTTCAAAGGAAAAAGCCCAATGGCTTCTTGAAAAAGCACCTTTGGGACAACCACGACCTGGATGACTGAGAAACTCCACAGACAATTACCGTTAATATGCTATGGAAATAGCACAACAATAAGTTGTTTCATGTTCATCAGAGGAACCCTTTTGGAGATTGATTTATTAATTATATTTATATAGCTGCCCATCTCTCAGACGTGACTCTGGTGGTGAACAATAAATAAATCAGGTAAAAAAATATATAAAACAAGAGTGCAGTATAACACAACAATTTAAACAATTTAAAATGCGTTGATGAATACTTGCAGAAAATATAGTTCATTTCTCTTGGCACAATTCTAATGCTTTCATAAAAGGAGACCTGCCCTTTAGCTGCGATGTTTCCATGCCCCATAAATCAAGACTTGTCATGTTTCATCCTCCCCCCATCCCAAGGAGAAAGATGTGAGCTCTTTGTACAGTTCAAACAGGCCCCAGCACAGGATTAGAACCAAAACTAAACACTTTCCCAGCCCACAGCCAGTTCTCCCACTGGAACAGGCAAAAAGATCTGACCATACTCCTCCATATGGTTGCATACCAGGGGTGGGTTCTACTTACCTTTACTACTGGTTCTCTTCCTGCATGTGTGCACGTGCGATTTGTACGCGTGCGCTCACTTCACTCGTGCGCACACATAAAGCGCGCTACCGCACATGCGCCATAACTTTTTTTCAAGGAAAACCTCGAAAGAAGTGCATGCGCAGAAGCTTTTTTTTGCAAAAAAAAATTCAAAAAAAGCTTTCTGTGCATGCGTGCGAGCGCGCTCCGTGCAGAGAATGTTAAGTACAGCCGCGCGGGTGGGCCCAGCTCCTGGTCGCGGAGAACCGGTTCGGTGACGTCACAGCGTCACCGCTACCAGATTGCGCGAACCGGCCCAAACCGGGAACAACCCACCACTGTTGCATACCTAGGAAGAGAGGCCAGCCAGATCAACCTAGAGGATCATGCACTGGATGAGTAAGGGTAAAAGGACAATTCCCTTCTGGAAGCAGCATCGAACCCCAACAGGATGACCCCATAAAGGACATCTCTTACCCTACTCCAGTCTACAACCATCTTTGTTCATTAGTGCTTTATAGCTCCTTTGTAGCATTATACAGCCATCATGGAAATGTTATAAAGCCTGCCCACATTACTCTCTGCTGCAACCATGGAAGGCTAAGACATGAGCAGAAGGAGTCCCTGACTTACACCAAAGAACTTCATATTGTGGAATAGCTTTTGGATTCATAGATGGGGCTATTACTGTGCACTGAAACTGAGGCATGCCTCCAGCTTTCACCAGTATACTTGTGCACTACCGGGTTCTCCAAATAATCAGATTTAAACCTTGAATTAATTTTGCCTCTTTTTGCTTGAGAAAGGAAGGACTGAAGCCACTGACATCCTGTAACGTCACAGAGGTGGAGGGGGGGGGACCTGCCATGAAGTTCAGGCAGTAGCCTTCTTCCCATAAGAGCTTGTCAAATGCCTATCCACCCTTTTCTCTGCAGCCTCCAAGAACGAAGAGGGTGTCAATTTGCCTTGCGAGTTTAAGCACTTGGTGATCAAACCGCTTTCTTGACTCCAGGCATCCTACCATATGGCTGGAAGCCAGACTCCTTTCTGGAATAAGGACCCTTTGGACCCCTGAGCATCTGAGTCCCTTGTGCTGAATTGCAGGGCCAGTCCCTGCAGCCTGTATACTGTTGTTTTCATTTCAATATTTGGAGGACCGACTCTAATTATTTCTGGGCTAGAAATCTATGTGAGCTGAAAACATGATTTACTAAAGTGGTTTTAAGCAATGCAGACTTGACCATTCAAATGGGATGGAGAGCGATCCTGAAACTGAGACAGAAATCAGAGTCAGGTCTCACTTCTACTATGAACACAGTCTCAGGTCAGCCTAATCTCTCTCAACTACAGGGTCCGACTTCTGTAATAGGACTTTCTATATAAAACTGTAATACACCCATATACATCACATAATGCTCTATTTTGGCCTTTGGTTTTTTTATTACCATGGACATTATTTATTTATTTGGGATTGGGGGGTGTCAATAAATCAAATAAATAAAGCAACCTTTATTAAAGCAAGCTATTTTGTTCCAGCACCGTTCACAATGTATTTCTTTCCATCCTTGCTTGCTTTATGCATCCATCTTCTACTTCAAACATTGATTTATATTCCTTAAACTTTTCAAGGCCTTTTCCCTTTCTTTCCTCCCTTTCCTCTTTCTTTGTGTACTTGTCTGGCCATTCCATTCCTATTCATTCTTCCCATATGATTAAAGTGCCTCAGTACTTCTTTTCATTGGTCATTCGTTTTTGTCCTCCAGACCCAGTTCATTTATAACTGATTCTCTCTTAACCTCCTCTCCTTGTTCTACCATGCTTCTTCCAAATAGTCTGCAGTTCTACTATCATTTGCACATCTTAAAATTCCTCCGTATTTTCAGCTGTAATAAAGAACATGTCAAGGTGCAACAATTCACAACTGGATTCAGCTCTCAACTGATATATAACTTGTAATGATTCACTCAATTTTTCCTCTATCAAACACAGTTACCTGGGTCTTTTATGCAATAACTTCCAATTAATACTTCTTGTTGCATCACTCAATATGTAACATCCCCTACAAATTATTTGGATTGTCGGCCAGCAACATTTTCTGCACAGAAAAATATCCATAAATCCACATTTCCAACCAACTTCTAATGACCACAAGCACTTTTGATACATTGATCCACAAACACACTAAGCAATCTAAAGGACAACAAATGTCGTTGATGCCCTTTACTTACTCCAGTACTGAATCATTCCCAAAGCTTCCTATAAGGATTGAAGGAGAGGTAATGCCTCTGTCTCCATAACTTTAATTTAAATAAGTATATCATAATAAATGAAACAGGAAATAATTATTGAAATGAACTCTTTTGTTACTTCTATTTACCATACTTGTCCACACAATTACCACCATTTGCTGTGCAGGGGATAGACAAGTTTCTTAAAGGCATCACTAAAGAACTCCACACTTACATCTTCCACCAGGCCCTGAAAATCCTTTCCACCTCTTCCTCTGAGTCAAATAGATGCCCATGAAGGTATTCCTTCATTTTGTGGGAACGGTGAAATGCATGGGGCCACATCTGACTTGTATGTCAGATGAGTAAGACAGATCCAACTTCACAGTTGCCTCTTGGATGGCTCATAAGGTGTGAGGCCATATAGCAATAAAATTTATTTCTGATGCTTCCAAACTCTGCTTAATCGTTGCTACAATATTTTGAGTGTTGCACTGTACCATTCTGAGTTTATAACAGGTTCAAAGAAATCCAGTCAAATAACCACATCTGCATGCCAAAAACTGTAACCATGTGTCTGTCTGCCAAAGCTGGGGTTTGAATGCTTTTTTCCATAAGTGAAACATTCACATTTCCACATTTCCACATTCATTCTTACTGTGTTGACAATAATTGCTGGCAAATTTAGTCTTGAAACTCTCATCCCTGCTATAGCATTTGAGGAACCCATCTGGAACAAACCTTCTGATATTGAAGAAGATCCATAATGTAACCTGTGAAATGCTATGTTGGACAGCAATTTCCCTTTGATGATCTGTTGGTTGTTCCTAATTGATTCATCTGACTTTCTCATGTGGAACTCAGAGGCTGCTGCCATAGCTCAATCTACATCCCTTCATTTCTGACCATAAAATTGGCTCCTCCCAGTTCACTATCTTTAATTCTTAATTTTTATTTTTTTAGCCAAGCAACACACAGTAGCCACATCCACACAATCATTACTATAGACAAGCAGCATTCAGCAGTGACTCCCAATTGAAGAGACTCCTTCAACAGCCAAAAATGTCATTTACACTGATGAGTCCTCATTCCACGCTTTCATTTCACAAATAACAGCAACATAATCTTTCCTCACAGCAATTTCCCACCAACTGAAGTGAAAGAACAAATGCTAACATACCCACACTCCAGGGTTTCTGAGAAGCCGGCATTAGCATCTGGTAGTGAATTATAATGAGGGAGGCATTACTTTTCAGCCCTTATATTTATCCTCACCATGTTGTATTTCTGTCATGGATTGTTTATAGCACATTCAGTAACCTAACTTTAACTTCATATTCATGCAAGATGTTCTATAATTCAGCCCTATTTTAGCTTTTGATTTCCTTATTAGTTTATGAAAATATAAAATATAGAAATACAAAGGAAAAAGAAAATAAACAGAAAATAGAGGAGTGGGAGGGAAAGCGGAAAAAGTGTAGGGTAAAAGGAAAAAGGAAGAGAAAGGCATTGACTTCTGACTCTTTTTTGGCACAGCAGAGTAAGGTAATAACATAAACCTCAACTTTTTGCTTTTACTTCATAATATAAATTAGCCATTGTAGTAGTAGCAACCTATCTAGACAACAAAACCCAAAATCAAACCTATCTAATCAGAAAACCCCAAATCAAACTTTCATTTTTTCCACCTCAAGCACAAAATCTAAAAGCGGTTTCCAAGTATTGCTTTCTTTAATCAGAGCAATTGGTTCAGCCATCTCTGCCAACACCATCAACTTTTGAAGCCATTCGTCCATTGCGGAAATCAAAGTATCCTTCCATTTTTGTGCATAAAGTGTTGTTGCTGCTGTCAGCATATATAACATCAAAGTTCCAGGTTTTTTTCCAGTTGTTTATCCATTGAGCCCAAAACAATTCAGCCCTATTTTTATCATATACGTTCTCTAAATAATCAAACATGCAGTAACGCTTGTTGCTTGCATTCATATCTTTTTCAATGAGCTGTTGAAGGGCAAAATGAGGGACTTCACATCCCCTTCCTGGCATGAAGCTACACGGCATCTCCCAACCATTGTTCATGGTTACTCTTGTACCTTTCCCATCTTCCCAGGCACAAACTCAATTTCACCCCCTCTTGATACTTTCTCCTTTATACAGGGAAACAATCACAGTCTTCCTCTAGTCATAAGGCATAGATGCCATCCTCATACGCTAAACAATTCAAAGCTATTCCATATGGAAGCCACATTCATTTTTTAATACCACCTATACCATTTTATCATTTTTCCATATTTAACAAGGATATGTGACTTCCTTCTCATTTATTACACTAGAAACACTATCACTTATAGCATCCATTTCAATCCTGAACCCATAAATATATCTAAAAGATTTTATCCAGCATTTCCTCATTTCAGGTTCATCCCTGAAATTTCATCACTTTTATTCTTAATTCTATTTTCAGTTTTCTAGAGACTACTTGTTTAGACCTCTCTTCCCCACTGCCTGAAGAGTTTTTTTTTTAATTTATCAAACTTCTATTGCACTTTCTTGGCCACCTTTAATCTTAATACTTCTTATTTTTTTCATCACTTGACTAGCCATTAACCGTTTTCTCTCTGCAATATATTTTTCTCATCCTCATTGTTTTCAGCCATTGTTTCTTTATATACAATTTCCTTATCCATGGCCTCTTTCATGTTGTCATTCCATCCAAAAAAAATTTCAACCTTCCTAATAGCAAAGCTTTATCCACCCAAATCTGTAGCATAATTTTCTTCTTTGGGTTCCAAGCAATATCTTCTTTTCTTATACTCGTTGTATTGTAAGTTAAGGGTTACTATCCTATCTTAACTTTGTCAGCCTTTCAAGGTAGACCAGACTAGTCTAAAATTATGTATGCTAATGCTGCTTTTATAATAAGTGTGAAGTGACAATAAGGTTACTGTAAGACAATTTTACAAGTCTGTATGTAATTCCCCCCTCCCTTTATCTTCAAGAGAACTAGGGAGGGTCAAGTTTTTCTCAAATTATATTTCTGTCTTGGACTCAACTTTATCTGACCCTTGTCTTGGGTGCAGTCCTTCTTCCTGCTCTTCAAGAGTCTTATAGATTAGCGTATTATATCTTGGACCTGACATTGCCTAGCCAAGATTTTTTAAAAAACAGACCAATATGTTGCAGATACCTTCTCAGACATGATATCTCTTCCATTTTTCTTCTTATTGGAATTGTTTGAAACTGTGTTCATTTCCCATGGTTCCTAGATATGTTTCTCCTTCAAGATTTTGAGCCATAGGATCTAACCTCAGAGTGCAACAAATATGTTTTTCTGACGTCCAGCATGCAGATCTGATTCTTCTTAGTTCCTTCTTCCCTGGATATCATGAATTCAAGAATAACATAATCATTTTCCTTCAACGTACTAGTCACCATGGCTTCTTCAACGAACTCATCCCTTTCAGTAAGGGTTTGGTATAGGATAATAGACCCTTTCTTCTTTCTTTCACCTTCTGGCAAATGTGTTTATGGCCAAGAGAGCAAAAATTTACTGGGCATCTGATTCTTGGTAGAATTGGATTCCCAGCAGATGGGAAATTAAATCCCCATTATCACCATCTCACACCTCTCTCAAAAATTGCCTGTATTTATCAATACCACTCCACAAAATCAGACCCCCTTCATTTACATCCTTCATCCTATTTTTTAATTTTTTTAATTTGCTAATTCATGCGCTTTACAGTAATTCCTCTAATACATTCTATGTTGTCATCTTCCATATAATATGATCATCACCAGATGTGATCATAAATATTGATTTCTATTATCCTTTATGGTTTTGATCAATCTAGATTTTTATATGTTCCTTTTTAGAAGAAGAGAATGTATGGATTGTCTTATCAGTTTTAACCATATAAAGCATTAATGACCGTCTGTTTTGGTACATTTTGTGCGAAGATATCACAAGCACATTCAGAGTTTTACTCCAAGCATGTTGTTCTCCTAAACCAGGATCTCTGAGTTTTGCAAGCAACACTCTGTTGCCTTCATCCTACCAGCTACTCAGTATATTGTCACTCAAGCAATGTTTAAACTATGAAGTATGCATAAAAGACTTTCAATACTCTTAGCTCTGCTATTAGTAGTAGTACTAATATTTGTAGGATCTTAGTAAAATGAATATGAAAGTGACCCAACATTTCCAAAGAAAAAAAAAGTCAACAGCAACCATGAACCATGACAATGTCCAATACACAAGGAAGAATGTATACTGCAACAAAGTAACAGAAGTTCCAGTCCTAACATCCTGTCAACCAAAAATGCACAATTGACAGGACCAGCCCCTGAAGTGTTTTCCAGAGTGCAGATTATTAGGGATGCCACTGGACTCCTCCTCTTTGCGATGACCAATCTGCTCACTTCTAAGCAAACAACTGATTGCCTTGGCATGCTTTTTTCATGCCATATTGGAAGAACCTCAAAGAATTGCACAGCGAGACATTTGTGTGTGTGCACCCCTCAGCCTGGGAAGGCATAGATGGATGAGGCCTTGCCAGGATAACTGCCACTGTGACATTATGGGATCCTGGGGCAAGGAGCAACATCTTGACCTTTGCAGCTGGGAGGGGTCAGGAAGTCTATAGCAGCAACCTCTGCAGAAAGGGCACCTCCAGACAAAGCCAATCTTCATTCCTCCTGCCCCCATCATTCTCAATCCTGAGAGCAGATTCTGGTGGAGGCTGGCTCTGATCAGGCATGGTTTGCCTGGCCCAGCCAAGAAACAGGTTAGAATGAAGGAAAGAGAAGAAAATGGCAAAGGTCATTACAAAAGCTACAGAGCAATAGTAGCTCTGAGAAAGGGAACCCAAATAGCCTTGGGTCTCTGCCTACTTTGAACTAAGCCCCTGGTCAAAGCAAAAGGAATAGAAGGATCTACATACCTCCAAAGTCAGGCCGGAGACGGACATCATACCCCTTCAGCAATTTGTCCACAATATCTTTAACCACGGATATATTTCCAGTGGCTGGGCTAGAAGACAGAAAGGGTGTTGTGATCTGGTCACTATCAGTGCCCCACACCCACATCCACATCCACACCCACACCCAGCATCCCACAAGATCCTGGACTGTAGTGACCAAGAAAAGCTAAAGGAGAAACAGCTGCTCTGGCCAGAGAAAGACTGGGGGAGATCAGCCACCTCAATTGCAGCAGGTTGGCTAACTCCCACATCGGCGTCTCCTGTCGGGTTGTTCCCACTGCCTGCTGCCTCTCTTGAGCACAGACGGTTCTGCCCAGAAGTTGCTATGCCATTTCCTTCCCTCCCCACAGCCTCTGGGAATACCGGGAGGGAATCTGCATCTTCATGCCATCCTGGTTCCTCTTGGCAGGCCCCTAGCAGCCTCACAGCTTCTGCCCCATAACATCTCCTATGCTTGACCTTCCATGAGGTGTGCAACTTCTGAAATCAGCTCACAAGGCCTTACCTTTACACAAAGAGGACACTGAGGCTGCTGTGCCCTCTTAATTCTCCTGGGGCTTCCTGAATATGGTTGTCATTCCAGCTGCCCCTGCTCCATCAACTGCCAGACAGGCAGGAGACTCCTGTGCCTCTGAAAATGCTCTACAGAGCAAGTGCCTTTCTACAGCCAATGACAGGCAAGACTCCATCTTGGCCTCAGTGGTCTTGATGTGATGAGCCTGCCTCCTTCCTAAACTCCTTATTTTCCTTTTAGAGACTGAGTCCCTCCAAAGGGGCAGGGTGGGGTGAAAAGAAGGAAACAGGTTGAGACACAAAGGAAGCAAAACCCTGTGGCCTGAGGCCAAGAACCCACAATCCAGCAGTTGCTCCTCCCTCCAGCCCCATGGATCTTGTGCTCTCTGCAGGCTGGTTCATGCAGTCATCATTCTCATTGCCCTTTCCCAAGGCAAAAGCACTGTTTCCTTTGTCATAGGTTGAAGGCAAACAGAAGCTGCAGCAGGACTCTCAGCCAGCCAAGGTGGGTCAGAAGCAGGAGTACCCTTCAGAGCCATCCCTCCTGCCTACCACCCCATATGTGATTCAGACACAATCAGCAGATGAAAGCAGCATGTGGCCTCTCTGAACGTGTGTGTGTGTGTGTGTGTGTGTGTGTGTGTGTGTGTGTGCACGTCTTTAGCCAAACCGAGGAAGCCTTTCTTTTCTACCATGGCTGCTGCTAGTGCTAATGTTAGTGGGTTAAGACGCCTCCTGGGCTTCTTAATGACTCAGCCCAGAGGAAGACTTGGGGAGATTGGATTGCATTTGTCTTCAGAAAAAGGCCCCTGGCCTTTGGGCAAATGCAAAGCAGTGCTTTAAGAAACCAGGAGGCATGCTGATGAAACTGGGCAGTGCCCTGGTGCATCCTTTCTAAAGATTCATGGGATGGTCACTTTCAGAATGCTGTACACCATTTCTGGTATTCTCATCTTCAAAAGTATCTTCAAGAAGTGAAATAATATAGAAAAGGATGATCCAAATGATCAGGAGATTGATGCTTTGCAGTATATAAAGGATCTAAACTTATATCTAATGTGGGTCAACCAAATCAAGTAAAGCATTTTCTCTCCCCCTAAAAGAATAGACCTCACGGAGATCATCTCATGACACAGGAATGTGGCAGGAGATTTGAACCTGACTAGAGGGATGTTTATCTTCAAGCATGAAATTCATGAGATTTGTTACTGGAAGGCACAGGCAGCACTGGCCAGTTTTTATGAGAATGGAGAAATCACAGAGGTGGAATACTCAAGTCCTGATTGCACTATGCTTCCTTACTAGACGCAAGCACTGCCTAGTTCTGAAGATCATGGCAGTAATAAAGGTGTGATGTGATTTGATAATTCTACAGATCAGTTTTCACAGCTCAAATCCCCTTTGGTCTTCCAAAGCTCTTCTAAAATGTTATGCTATATTGAATCTGCTTCCAACTCCTTCTGACATCATCTGTCCCTTAACACAGGGTCCTTCTTTCACCTCTTCCATGCAACGTTGAGCAGTTTGAAGAGACACAGAAAGAGGCCAATGATGAGCTAAAGATTGCTCTTTACCAGGATTTTTCCCCTTAACCCTAACCTGAGTATCATAGGAATGGCTCAGAAGATGCATCGGAGTGGGCCTGTTGTGATACATGCAAGCTTCTGAATTGCAAGGAGATCTTATTCAGATAGGAGGCTTACTAGACTACCAGTTCTTCCCAAACTGGTTTGGCACATGGACAGCTCCACCTTCCAGTTCAAATTTTCAGTTTTTGACTGCCTAGATGTTTTGTATTATGTCCAAAGAGAGCCTGATATGAGAGAAGAACAGAAGGACTTGAACTTCAGGCCTGCCCCATTGTCTTGTCTCTGGTCAGAAGAGCGACTTGGGGGAAGAGGGTGGACTCCCCTTAACTAGCAAAAGTCCTTCAGCAGCTTCTGCTCCTGGCCAGTTCTGCAGAAGAGGCTTCATATTTGATCTACATCTAATAGATGTCGGATAGTCGGATTCCAACTCCCCACTGAGTGCCAGCAGGGCCAACGGCTGGAGAGCTCTGTAAGGAATTTGAACCCTGGATAGAAATGCGGCCTCCAGGTTCCGATTCCTCCGGCTCTCCCGGTTAGGCAGGCAGAGGCAAACGACACGCCGGCGATTTGAGTCCGGCGTCGGGTCGCGTGCAGACGAGAGGCAACCTGGCAGGGCAGCGGTGTGCTGGCGCCGCTTCTGCATCGCCGCCGATCCCCATCCCCATCTCGCCGCGGCGCCAGCAGCTCCCTCGGGGTCTGGAGGCGCAACAACAGTGGGGATTTGCTCCGGCGGCAAGTGGCCAGCAGCAGTTTCTTCCCACTGGCCCCTCCCCGCCAAAGGCCTCCTTCGGGGTCAGCCTCGTTTGCCCGCTCCGTCGGCCGGCCGGCCGGCAGCTCTCCCCCGCGGGACTGAGCGGGTCCCCTTCTCGGCGACTCGAGGGTGGCGCAAGAAAGCAATGCGGGAGGGGGCCTCTGCAGCCCAACCTCGCCTCCGGATCCGACGTCGCTTCTTACCTTTGGGCGCAGCAGGCTAGACAAAGAGCTGCCAAAGCAGAGACGAATCCACTCAGCCTGCGTGCCTGAAATCTCCACATTTCCACCTCCAGGACCATGGAAGGGAGGGAAGGGGGAGGGCGGAAGGGGTGGAAGGGAGCCGCGCTCGTCGCCCTCCTCGGCGCGCAGGAAGGGCCGGTGACCGCGACCGATATCCTGGGTGCCCGACGTCGGGGTGTTGCGGCGGCTGCTTTTTAATCACATGAAGCATTTAAACATTGGGGAGGAAGGAAAGGAGAAACCGGGAGGGGAGGGGCGCACGGGAGGGTCCCTCAGCGCCGGCCCGACACTCCACTTCTGGCCTCCAGCAGCGGCAATTGCGGCAACAGCAGCATCCTCGGTTGCGCGAGCGAGCGAGCGAGCGAGCGAGTTCTCCTCTGGCGGCGGAGCAGGTCCCTCGGGAGCGAGCAGAGACAAACGCTCGCGAACGGCCTCAGTGAAACGTAGACTCCGTTCTCGCGGGCGGCGGCAGCAGCAGCAGCAGCAGCAGCAGCAGCGAGGGCTGAGAACGGGAGGGAGGGAGGGAGAGTGGGCGGGGGACCGCGGAAAAGAGCCTTCAGACGAGCGACCGCGCTGCCTACTGGGCGCCGCTGCTGCCCCCTGCCCTGCCACTACGCCACCATCCGGCCGTGCAGAGGTTCGCTCCTGCCTGCTCGGCTCCTTCGGGACCGGGGCGGCGGACCAAGAGGAGACGCGGTCTACGCGAACAGTCGGGCAGCGGCGGGGAAGAGCGGCGAGCCACGCACTGTTCGGGCTGACAGCAGCCCCCTCCCGCCCCTGCCTGGGTCCCCCTTCCCTATTTTTAGAAAGGGGCTGCCTGCGCACTTGGCTCGCTCCCACCTGGTGGCATTTGCAGAGAAGGAGATGCGGGAAGTGATTGGCACGGATGAACTGTAACGGGAGGGGCGGCAAGAAGCCAGCAAAAAGGGAAGGGAGGCGGGGGCGTTTCCAGGGAAAGGAGGAAACGCCGCCCCCGCATGCGGATGAACAGAAGATGGTTCCGCGGATTTTCCCCGACCCGCACCAACTCCGTCACGAGGAGAGGGAGGGGCAAAAGGAGCCAGGGGCAAAGAGCCCAACCTTCGCTTGCTGCCCAACCGCTGAGCCCGATACGGCTCTTCTCGGGCTGAGGTCCTTCTTAGCCCCCCTGGCAGCTTTGAGAACGCCGCCTGCACTTGGGTGTCCTAGGGATCATTCCTCACTCATCTACCTATTTTCCCTCGATCTAGCGCGGGTTAAACCTTCTCGGGCTTATCCAGTGGCGGCGGCGGCAGCGGCACTAGCTTTTCTTGCTTAAATCGACCTAGGGCTATCGTGTGTGGTTCGTTTCCCTTTCTTCCCCACCCTCCCTACTGCCCACTTTAGAGGGAAGGCGCTCATGTGACCACCGATCCTAATCAGGCATTGGTAGATTCCTGGGATATGTGCTCGTATCTCAGCGAGTAAATCAAGAAACGTGGACCATTGGCCGCTCACAAGCCAATCAGACACCCTCGGCAGTATTTCCCCATTACCACAGTGACGATAGTAGATGTAGTTAGTCAGCCAGGAGAACACCCTGCTAAAAACCCCACAAGATGCCACACTGATAGCATCGAGAGCTGAGTTAGACGCAGGATCCGTCAAGCGGAGAAGCCGTTCCGTGCCGGTGTAAGTACTCCTTCCAGCTAGCCACCTGCGAGGGCAAGGGGCTCATGCCCTTCAGCGAGAACAGAAAGCAGGAGAAGGATTGTGATGCTCTCCTCCCGCGGCGGGCAAACTGGCTTGGCTCCAGGGCACGCTGAGCCAAGAAGAGCCCCCATTTCCAGAGACACCACGGCTGGGTTCCTTCTGCTTTTTTGCCGGTAATTTCTACTTCGACAGTTCTCCTCCTTAGGTCTGGTTGGGCATTGCTCCGCTCCCTACAGGAATTTCAGGAGAACCAGACAATCCTGCATTTCCACCAACTATCTTCACTATTAAGTATAAATTGGATGCATTTTCATTTCAGTTGATGTCTGAACATGTTTTCTAATATTTTTTCCTGTTTCCATTCTAAAATAAACAGACCAACCCTGACCTCCTCTTCCCCCTGAGGCAAGGACTGGCACACTGAAGCTGCAGCACACCCTTTCTAACCATAGACCCATAAGTAGGAGGGGGGATTGAAGTTCATGTAGGCTAATGTCCTGCCTGGGGTGGGTTGGGGGATCTCTACTACAGTAAGATGCCACCAGCTCCATGCCAGCCTTCTACCCTGAGTGCCCTTTAGATACATGGGGAGGGAATCCATAAGAAATGGTGGACCAAATACAGAAAGGAGAGGTAGATGAACAGTCAGCCTTGTGTGTTTGCACGTGCATGTGTGCATGCACACACACATGCATAGGCACACGTGTATGTACAACTGTATGTTTCTACAGGACAGGGAACAGAGAAGAAAACTATCTGCCTGACACAGCGATGTTGGAAGTCCCTGAACTTATTTAATTATGAAGGAAAAACCCTTTTGTTCAGATGAAGCCACAGCAAGAAGTGCACCTTAGAGAATTTCCATCTTCTTTCAGCTCTCCTTAACTAAGAAAGAGAAGAATCCCAGGATTGAGGATTTTGCTGCTCAGAGAAGACCCTCCCTGATAGTTGCTCAATTAAACATTCTTTGCCAGTCTTCTTTTTTCTTCTATTCTATTTATCTATTCTGTAGCCACACTTGGCCAAATAAAGTATCCTATCCTATCCTAAATTTCTCTTTCCTTTCTTCCAAAATTACAACAGGATACTTTTGCACTAATTCAAATTATACCTATATCTTCTGTGACTTCTTACTAAGCTCTAACGTCTGTGAAAACTCTTGATACTTTCTGTCAGCTATACTATCTTTGAGGTGTGGTCAGTGAATATTTGTAAATAATTTGGTTTACTGGGCCACTGGTTCTTGTTTAATTCATCCCTGTTGGCACTCAGGAACCAATTCATCTTGATGTAAATGTTTTCTTACAAGGGCCCTGAGCATTTCACAAATGTGGGAGGAGGCATCTCATAGGTTTGGTGGTGAATGCAGTTCCCTTCCATATGTGTGGGAAGGTTACCATTATCAGCACTATCTTGCCTTGCTGACCTGGAGGGAGGATGAAGGGAGGAGAGGACCCATCTCTTTTCTTCTCCTGTTCTGAAGCCAACTTAGGACTTGAGAAAACTTGGCCCTCAGGGCTGAGCAAATCATGCCCTTGGACCTTCTCTGCCAGTTCAGGGATGGGAGGAGTGCATATTACCAGGTGGCCAGGGAGATCCCTTGCCTGCCTTCCCTCTCAAGCTGGGAGTGCCCAAAAAAGAATCCCCAGAAAATTTCTCTTTTCTGGCATGGCCTCAATGTCTAAAATTGTGTTCCAGAAGTAGCTGTCCACCCATCAACCCGGAAATGGGGAGAGTGGGGGGCATCTCTTCAGATGCCCCTGGGAATAGATACAGGGTCTGTCAGATCATGCAGCATTATTGCTTTTTCTGCATTCTTATATTTTTATGAATGATTGTGGGTGGGTGGATTCAATTTATATGAAAAGCTCTGCAAGGGAACTGACAGGCTCTGGCTTCCCAAATCGCCCAGTGGCCACACGACACATTGGGGAAGCTCCCAGACCTAAACACAATCAATCCTTCCCCACAACTAGCATTCCGAATGTATCTTTTCTTTCATGTACACCGAGAGAGTATGCACCAAGACAAATTCCTTGTGTGTCCAATCACA